>BSBK01001152.1:1860000-2098218 GCA_027943335.1 Chamaecyparis obtusa | reverse complement strand
TTATAATTTATGAAACATAAAAAATGAATATCTAAAATAATTATAAATAATTATTTGTGAACTAATCTTAATGTGAAACATGACAAACATCATAGGAATGTTATAATAGCATACTATTTATACAATTCAATAGCCACCAACTTCTATTCCAAATACAAATTTAATTATAAAATTATCAATCAATTTTTTTAAAAAAAAATATGTACATACATACATAAGTTTAACGCATGACTTATTTTAACAAGGCCGCATAGCTAAGTTCCTACCAAAATGTTGGTAGGAATGTTTGAAATAATATTCAATTGAGAAATCAAAATTAAAACTTGAAAGATTAGAATAAAAATTTTGCATGAATTTTATAAATAACAATAATAATTAGGAATTTTTTGTAAATTCTAATAAAATTATTTTAAAATTATGTTTTAATATAATAGAACAAATTTGTACTTAATTTATATTGACCTAAACATATAAAATAGTTGAATTTTTTAATGAAATAAAATAGCCCAACTTTTGCATCTTTATGTGAGCCCACCATTGAAATATAATTAATATATAAAAATAATTGCATAAGTGGGAAAGGGAAAGCAATATTTGTTTAGATGATAAGTTGAAAAATAAAATTTATAAAATATAAATAAATTATTAAAAAAAATTAAAAACCTTCAATAAAAAATAAAATTATACAAACTTGGCAATAATGAAAATAATTAACCTTATCTAGAAGAATGAATTTTCATTCATAATGATGCGAGTGAATTTCCAGCGAATTGTTGAGGTGGAAAATGATGACAACTCTTCACGGGACAACGAACGACCACTAGTACACTTGACCTCATTTTTGTACCAAAATTTTTGAACATGAAATAAAAAGGTTTTGGTTTGTCGAATTATAGAAGGAAAAGTTTCATTTTTTTAAAGTTATGCCCATGCTAGTCAAAATTTAGACCAATACTGTGTACGTCAAAATTTTGACTAATGTGGGCATAACTTAAAAAAAGGTTTCATTTCTCATTCATTATTACCACAATGAATTTTTTCAAGGGAATTGTAGCACGCAAAATGCGAATTCGAAGATCTTTGAGACTCTTTTTTACAAATCTGGGCTCGTTGCTAGGTATGCGTCATTATTTTCCCTAGGCTCTGTTCTTCTGAAGGAGAACACAATAAAATATATCACATTTCTATGTCTTTTACCTATTTTTTTCATGGCTCGATGAGGGTTCCATTATATAATGTTATGGTCAAGGGTTTCTCTGCAATATTTGCACATTTCTCAACTTGAAGGCTTTTCTACGTTCTCTATTTGTATTATTCTTCTTTAGGGTTTTATATTATGCTAGTTTGTTGACATATTTAAATAGTATTAACAACTTGATTGAGCATTGAAAATAAAGAAGCCGTGAATGGTCTTTGAGATTTTCGCTCCTTCGTGTTACAATGATGTTTATTTATTTTCTTCTAGATCTACAGGTGGAAAAGGGGGATCGATCAAACAATATATTACTGGGTGAAACTTACGGGGAAAGGATGAAAATCAAGATGGAACATATACTACCCTCAGCTACATGGACGGGTTGTTTTTAGAGGCATCGTGGTAGATAGGAGGATTGAGAATGTAGTATTTTGCCATTGTAGAGCCGCTAGTGAGAAGAGGCATCACCCAAGGGAATATCAAATACAATGAAGCTTCTTTCAAACAAGTGGAGATAAATAGCAATTAGAGGTCATAATAGTGACATACACATACATCAATATATCAAGATTCACCTACAACAACATGTATAGGAGCTGCCAATGGTACATCATAGCCGAGATCTATACACAGTGGCTTAGGGTGTGTCATCAACTAGAATGGACATACATACTGATCAAATATCTAGTGGTGACATAAACCAATGCTTGCATAGGAGATCATGGTACATGTAGGAGAGTTATCATGCATATCAGAGTTGCAAGAATCAAGCCATATCTCCAACTTCATTATCAATAAGGAGACTCAACTTAGAAGATAAGTCTGGATCAATTTTGTACAATGTTGACCTGGAATAAACAATACACATAACTAGATAATCAATTAAATAGTTATGGTACGTGATGACAACTAAAAGTAAAAGGAATGATATAGTAATCTCAATAAAAAGCCACAATGATAATCCAATTATTATCAATCATTAGATTAAAGGTCAACAATAACATAGGGTATGATTGTCATAAGAGAGGATGTGCCTCTTAAAGTGTTGCAACCACTTGATGGGATAGGAGGATGAAGGGGCTGAATCAAGGGAAGTTAGATAATAGATATATGAAGATACCCTAAGTTTAAGAGAATAGATATAGGATAAATTGTATGATAGATTATTCTCTCATCTGGATTGAGCCTTTTCAGATCAACAATGAATAGGAATTGTTACTCAGAATTAGAAAATAAAATGTAGAGACCATATCAGAGATGAGGCTTGAAGTCCCAAGTAGAAAATAATATTGTAAACACTTTATAATTAAATACCCACTAAGGTCCTTAGAAGAGCCACAATAGTAGTATAAAGGACACATGAATAATAAAAGTATAATTAGGATAAATGTTGCATAAATACAATGAAAGTCACCTAAAACAATGATCAGACTTTTGTTTGGTTGAGAATTAGAATAATAACAGGCTTATCATTTCAATACAAGGGAAGTTATAGTTTGGGTACCAATAGTGATACTGATTATACATATTCATATTAGCATTAAATTTATATGTAACTATCTTTAACATATTAGACCCTTAAATCTATAAGCCCCATCTATAACAGAGTTGGGTGAAACTTGTGCCAGGATGAACATACTCAAAGATGTATAACCAGGAGAAAACATATAGATTTACATCAAGATGAAAATATTAAATATTGCATAAGTGAGAAGAGTAAGTTTCAATGGCTGGTTGTTTGAAATTTTAACTTTAATGTACTCCCATGACAATAACTCTATCTTCATGACAATACTTGTGACTCTTCTCTGAGGATTGTCTTTAGATGATGTTTTAGTTCCTACACCACCACCTTGATGTTGATAGTCATTGTGTTTCTTTATATTAGAGATTACTTATTGTGATCCTTTGTGCTTGTTTTCATGATGAAAATATAAACCTTGTTAACTTTAAAAACATGAAAACATCAAACCTGTTATTTGAGGGGCTCAATATCAAAGATGCCTTTTATGCTGTGTTTAATGACAATGCTTGTCATTTGTTGTTTTAGTTTTCCTTATTTTGAAACATTGCATTTGTTTACTTCATGATATTGTAAAATACTATTTAGATCACTGCAGCTATGTACTGAAGCACCTTGCTATCCTATACTTTGGAATGGTTTAATACATTGATGACTATTTGGAAAGTATTTGGTGGCACTAAAATACAAAACATTTGTGTCACTGTCTCTTTTCTCTATGATTGATTATAAATATCATGGTGTTTTATGGAACTTTCATTAATTGTATCATGGTTGCGCTCTACTATTGTACTTAACCTTTAACATATCTCCAATGATTACAATGACTTGCACATGCTTGTACCTTGTGGTTGTTCCATCTTCTTATTGTGATTGGTGTCGATTTAAGGCATGATATGTGAATGTCTTCTTATTGTATTTATTCTATTAGGACTTCAAATTGAGTGACATTTCCTTTTCACATGAGCATAGAATTCAAAATTGCCTCTATAGAAAGAAATTATTCATTAATAGTAGATAGAAGTACAAAAAATAAGGCCCCAATATATGTACATCATCAGAGAGCTTCATATTCTTTGTATGGATGCGAAGCACTTCCAACCTACCTACTTCATCCAGAACCCCAATATCAATCTCCCTGTCGAACCTTCAAAACCTTCTGAGTGCTGGATCAATACTATTTGGCTGGTTAATTGCTCCCATAACAATAACATTTCTCAAATTTTTGAAAACTTCACCATCCAATAGTAACCGCACATGTCCTTGGGATGTCAAATCTTCACCATACATGAAACACACACAACCAGGTGGTCACGTTAGGAGTTGGTTGAAGCTAGCCGGCTCCCAAATTGCAACATGAAGAATGAAAAAGGGTGGCATGAGCCTCCTTTGTTGAAAACATAGCCTTGGTCAAAATGTCACCTCCACAATGGAACACAATCCCTTAAAAACAAACCACTGTTATTCTTTAATAGTTCGCATCCTTCAAATAACACAATCCTCCATTAAAGGAGATAATTTAGCCTCCTTATGATTCCCAATTAATGAAGAATTTCAAAATTCCAGCCTTGATAATTTGCAGCTTGATGTAATTGCTTCAACTTCACATTCTTGATTTACTTCAGCATCAAGAATAATATCCACAAATTAAATAGTCTAGTGAGGAGATTTGTGTAACTCCTAAAATAATAATAACTCCCAAAATACTTATCCTTTTGAATATTCTGTGGTCTAGTGAGCATGATTTGTGTGTGTATTTGAAAATCTTGTATAATCTTATAATTTTTTTAATTATTATTATATACAAGATACTACTAATGTTTGTAAGTTTACATTTTATATATTTATAGCCTATGAAGAAAGTCCAAACTTAGCAATATGAACCTAGAAAAAAATAAAGAGACAATTTCTATATTGTGGTCTCAGTTCCAAAGAAAAGATGTTGATAAATGTAATTGTCCTTTCAAAAAGTGTAACGGCTTAAAGAATCAAAGAATTCTAAT
This sequence comes from Chamaecyparis obtusa, assembly GCA_027943335.1. Classification (NCBI taxonomy): domain Eukaryota; kingdom Viridiplantae; phylum Streptophyta; class Pinopsida; order Cupressales; family Cupressaceae; genus Chamaecyparis; species Chamaecyparis obtusa. The sequence goes on along the minus strand of BSBK01001152.1, from coordinate 2,093,498 downwards.
CATAACAGCCCAGAGTCATTGTAGGCAACATGGTCACATTGAAGGGGGGCATGATTTTCTTTGATTGGTGAATGTGGATTTCCAATTGGAGGAACATGGAGGTGTGAATATCTAAGCTGACGATAACGCTCCCATGGAAGAAGATGATCCTGTGGCAGAGAACACAATTGAAGATGATGGTATTGGCGTAGCTGATAATGTGTCAGAGGACATAATTGAAGAAGATGGTATTGGCATAGCTGATCAAGATGATCATGATGATGGTAGTAGTACATCTGATAATGATGATGAAGATGGTCTTGATATAGCTATACTTGAGAAGGCATACAAGCCCCTATACTAAGGCTCCCAAACAACTCTTCTCTCCCCTATAGTGTTGTTGGTGAACTTTAAGGTTATGAATGGTTTATCCAATGTAGCAATGTCATGTGTGCTAAGGTATGCCATTTTTGTCATCTTCAATGTTAGCATACCATTATGATTCATTATATTAACAATTCATATTTGTTGTTGTAGGTTGATAGGTGAGTTTTTGTTACCACCATCAAACATTCTACCTCATTCATACTGAGAATTATCTACCATTATGAATCAAATTAGAATGAAGTATCAGACAATACATGCATGTCCCAATGATCACATTCTATATCATAAACAACATGAATTTGCAACAGAATGCCCTAATTGTCATATTAATAGATATCAGTCAAATCAAATAACAAAAAAGGTGCCTCACAAGGTTCTTCGGTACATTTCTATTATTCCACGTCTTCAACAATTATTCAGGTGCACTAGCTTGGCACAATTTATGGATTACCATGCATGCAATAGAAGTCAAGATGACATTATGTGAATGCCTACGGATGGTTCTACATTTAAAGACATAGAAACAATATGGCCACACTTTAAAGAAGAACCTTGTAATCTCAAGCTTCCATTGGTAGCGGATAGTGTCAATCCATTTGGAGATATGATATCTGTTTACTCAGTGTGGCCTATTTTTTTTATTAACAATAACATTCCTCCTTGGATGTCCATAAAGAGGGAGCACATAATGTTTCCAATGATTGTACCAGGTAAATTTCATTTAATAGTTATGTAAATTAATTTATAAACACTGTATCAAGATGGTCATAATAATTATGTAATATTTTTATTCATTCAACTAAGTAAGTACCAAGTTAAAGATATGAACGTGTATATTGAGCCCCTTATCAATGAGTTGTTGATTTTATGGAATGAGGTCACTATGTATGACATCTCTAGACCAATAGGACAAAGACAATTTCAATTTCATGCAATGCTTGTATGGACAATACATGATGCCCCTGGGCTAACTCATTTTTGCGGTATGTTATATATTCATGTTAAGGTTATGTATTTTTGGTATGTTATAACTTTCTTACACATTATTGTTGTATGTTTAAGTTGCGCATGATAATTGTACATGATCCAATTGTATGGTATCTTTTAGGTCTTCAGACAAAGGGTAAATTCACATGTCCAGTTTGTGGTCAAAAGATGAATCTTGTCATTCAAGAAGTTTAGGAAATCAAGTGTTCGATGAGTTTAGGCACTTTCTCCACAATAATCATAAGTATCAAATTATCGAAAAACATCTTTTTAATGGGAAAGAAGAGACAACATCAAGGCCACGAATAATGACACCTTGTCTATGGAAGTTAGAATACAATAGACTAAATCACTAAGGTAATGTCATTCCATCTGATGATTTTTGTTTGAAATTTATATTTTGATATTGTCTTTTATTTACTAATGATGTTATTGATGCTTGTGAAGGTCGTCAAGACATCAATGACCAACTTCCTATAAGAATAAAAAGTTATCTTAGTCAATTTAGTAGGTTGTTGTACTACAAGGATCTCCCAATCATACATTTGTTTGATGCTATGCATATTGGAAAGAATGTAACAAAGACACTATGAAAAATATTGGATGGAAGGCATGACAAAGAAAAAATTGCCAAAATTTTTAATGACATTCATGAATCCAACCATGCACTGAAAAATTTCATTGAGTCAAATAGAAATAGAGACCACATAAATACGAGTGCCCTTCCTTGGTTATTAATTGAGCAGCAAAGTGATGCATTAAAAGAAGTCATAAAAAAAAAAAATTCCAACAGGATTTGCTGCAAATATAAGAAGTCTTTTATCAAAGAAAGGTGATTTTGGACCAGGGTTGAAAACACATGATTGGCATACCTTCGTCAAGGTAAGTCATGTTCTCTATTTACAATATATTTATAAAATTGCATGTACTTTTTATTGTATTATTTTACAATATATTAAAAAGATCATTTTTTAATCATTGCAGTATGTCCTACCTCTATCCCTCCCACACCAGTTTGATAGTAGTGTTAAACATGTTATATACGATCTTGGAGAATACATGAGGTTAGAAGTGTTATTTCTTAGACTTGTACAAATATTATATTTATGACTTGCTTTACTTTTTATGTAATTTATTGTATATTTTTTTCTAAAATCTTGTTTATATGTTCTTGCAAGTTGAATCTCTTTTAGGTGGTTATCATCTAAATAAATTGAAAAAAGGATATAAAATATTGGAAGAGAAAAATTCTCCAGCTTATATGTGAAATACAAAAGTGTCTACCTCCACTTTTTTCAATGCTCAAGAACACTAACTCATACATCAAGTTGAGGAGATTGAATTGTGTGGACCTGTACAAACTAGGTCAATGTGGATGGTTGAGAGGCACTTGAAATTTATGAAGGGCTTGGTTTGACAAAGAGAACATCCTGAGGGTTCTATGGTGGAAAGATATATGGTATACTAGACTATCGTGTACATTAGTGAATATCTTTTCAAGTTTGCAGCAAGTATCCATGTAGATCGCATTTGGGATCCCAACTTTATTAACAAATTTGAAGGGGAGTACTTGATGGGGAAAGGTAGATTGAGGAAAGTGAAAGGTAATTATATAATATTATTTTATTTTATTAATTCTTATAGATCTTCAATATAAGTTGTTTCTAAGTGGTCTATTTATTTTCTTTACAGTTGGTCATGAGTGGGATGCACTACATTTGTATATTGCAAACAATCTTGATTGGATGACGGTATGGATTCAAAAATATCAAGACAATGGTCGCTCATTAACATGGGATGATGTTGCATCATTGGTTAAAGAAGCTCATTGTAATGGAGATCCTAATGTTATGCCAATGGTACTTGATCTAGTATATGGTTTAAGAGGTAGAAAGGTACCTATATATTTACTAACCATGACCCATAAGTTTAATATCAACTCATGGATCGATGCAAATAATCTTGACATGTTTGAATAATTGCAGATCAAACACCACAAAGCTATGTACTACCATGGTCGTAAATTTTGCATAAAAAAATTATACGACACGAAGAAAACTTGTGATTCTGGGATAAGTGTAGTCTTTGAGGTCACTAATATTTCATCTAGAAATGACATACATCCTCAACAATCTAAAAATCAATACTATGACATTTTGGATGATATACTTGAGTGTGACTTTAATTCATTCAAATTAGTTCTATTTGTCATCAAATGGTACATGCTACGACTAAATCAAAATGATCTTGATAAGATTGTTATTGAACATGATAGTGGATTTAGAATGATTAATACAAGCTCATTTGAGCCAGTTGGAGATGAGCCCTATGTTCTTCCAAGGCAATGTGAGCTAGTGTTATACTTTTTCGTTCCACATAAACTGGGTTGGTCATTTGTTGTTAGACATTATCCAAGAGGAAGGTCAGTAAAGTATAATGTGATGGAAGAAGAAGATACTGAAGAATCAGAAGACGAAGTAAATGATGATCATGAATGACTGTTACATAATGAAGAAGAAGAAGAAGAAGAAAATGATGATGATTCTGGTGATGCTGACAATGATGGTGATGATGGTGACGATTATGATCATGGTGATGAAGATGGTGTTGATCAAGGCAATGATGGTGATGATGATGATAGTCACGATGATGGTGATGATGATGATGGTAATGATGATGATGATGATAGTCCTGATGATGATGATGATGATGATGATGATAGTCATGATGATGACATGGATGAGGAGGATGATCAATAATGTGATCAATGAAATGTATGTCAAGGTATGATCAATGTCACATATGAGGTATTGATTTATTCATAGAAATTTGAATTAAGTTATGTGTTGAACTCTATAGTCATGGAGTATATTTTGCATCTTGTAAATTTTGTCTTCTATGTAATTTGTAGCTTACATATCGTGTAATTTTTGGCTAACTTAAGATAAATGATTTACATATGCAGGAAATTTAACACCTTTGACATGGATCGACGGGTATAATTTATTATTTAGTTTCCTTCTTTTTAGTCAGCAAAATATCTACCCAAAAATGGTCCCCTAGACTTTGGGCCCCATTTATTTAATTTATCAACCCTGAATCAATTTTATCAATAATCAATATTTTCAACATTATCAATTTCTTGATCAAGTCTTAATTTTGATCATATATTGGATTTTTATCCTATGGGCTAACCATTTTATCCTAAAGTCTTTATTTGATTAAAAGGAATATTTCCTCCCCTTTGGATTAAATAAAAAGCCCCACCTTTCCTCTTGTCCTAAGTTGCACAAATAAAGCATTATTCCTATTTTACAAAAAGGAAAAAAGCACTTTTGTCTCACATAGACACAAAGTCAACTCCTATTGGAGGATACTTGTGCACACGGATCGCTCCTCTTTTAAGCTCCACCACTGATTAAGACTTTTGCCTCTTAATCTCAATGGTCCACTCCTTTGCATTTCTTATAAAAGGAAAGCTCTCTCCTTCATTTGCATATCACATTTTTATACTAACCTTATGCTGCAGGAATCCTTGAAGACTTTGAAGCTTTTTAGAGATCATTGTTGCATCCTTCTTTAGATTCCTTCATTTGCTTCATAGTTTAGTTTACATTCTTACATAGTAGTTTCATTTTCATGACTTTCATAGCTTAGATTTCCTTTCATGCAATAGCATAACTTCACATAGCTTAATAGGAGGGATTTGTAACACTTGTTCTTTCCATTTCATAGCTTAGTTTGCATTGCATTTTCATTTCTCTAGACTAGTTTGCATTGCATTTTCATAGTGATTCTTGAGGATATCGGCACTCTTGCCCTTGTCCTCATTTGAATCTCTCATTGTGTGGTTGACTAGCAAGGTCACAAGCTTGTAGCTCTAGCTGAGAGCAAATACATCATAGTCCCTTGCAACTCCATGCATAAAGAGCTATGAGCCGCTTTGTCAGGCCTCATTCTTGAGCAACCTTGCATATAATGGTTCATAGAAGTGCACCATTTTAGTGTGTACATTTTTGGCACCCACCATGGGGCAGAGTAGATAGGCTTTGTCCTTTAGTTTCTTGCATTTTCATCATTTTTTGGATTATTTTTTCAAAAATTTTGCAGTCTTTGGCCTTTTTTCTCAGAATATGACGCGATACTTCTCAGGTATATCACGTGATATAACTTACTATACTAGTGCGACACTTCACCCTAGAGAAGAATCACCTAGTAGTATTAAGGTATATCGCCTGGTGTCATGCGAAGTATCACCCGCGTATAGAGAAGTATATCGCCCGAACTGAGGTATATCACGCGGGTATAGGAAACTATATCGCGCGATACTGGTGAAGTTTGAGGTATATCACCTGATCTGACAGAGACCTGCGGTTCAGGTTTTATCATCCGAATCTAATCATATTTAGTTTGTTGGTTTACTTTACTGTATTTAGATAGGTCTAACCTACATCTTTTAGCTTAGGTAAATCAGTTTCTTGCAATTATTTTCATTTAGATTTTGGATTTTGCTAACTTTGTGGGTCTAACTAGTTGTGGTTGTAGGTTCCTTTGCTTGAGAAGCTTGCCAAAAATCACATGTCAAAGAGGGCTACTAACAGTTTTGTAGGGCTGCCCAAAAAGCATAAAAAAAAAAATAAAAATTTTTTTGCTTGTGATTTATTTCCTTTCGAGTGTGGCATTCACTAATTGTATTAGAAATTTTAAAACCTTGTGAAAGGGATCTTTAGGTGGTAGGAGAAGTATGCTCTTCACCTTTAGGTGAACCAGAAAATCCTGACCCATTTTAAAGTTTTTGGAAGCAAGGGGGTAATCAAATTTTTCTTGGGGTGTTTGGGAGAAGTTTTTGAGATAGAGGAGTATGCTCTTCACCCTTGTGGTGAACCAAAAACCTTGAACCTCAAAAATCATCCATTCTTTGTTTAGTTTAGGATCCTTTAGTGGGCCTGCTCTTGAGCAATCAAGAGGAACGAACCAAGTGGGGACAACCTTGTCATCATTTTCCTTGGTGGCAAGTGATTCCAACTCACTATAATCTCAAAGCTATTGAGGACACAAAACCTTGGTAGACATAACACTTATCTTCGCTTGACGTGAGTAGCTCATGGGATTACGACCATGGGGAAAACATTGAGTAAGAATGCTTAAGGTACTCTTGCGGCTGTGAGGTCCTAGTCCTTTATGAGGAGCAAGAGGGGTGTTGTGAACGGAAGCCCTTATTAAGAACCATTAGATAGAAGCCACCTTGTTTAGCCGCTTATTTTCTTGGTGCAAGGATTGATCCAAGTGGTTTACTTGGATCACCTTAAGATACTCACCATATGTGTCCCTTTGGTTGTGTCATTTGACACTTCCACAACAAAGCCAATATCTCTCGTGGGTAACCACTTGGTGTGAGGCAAGGGGGCATCAAGTTGTGGGCTAAGTTGGTAAGTATTGAGCCTTGACTTTTTAGGATAGATTTTCTTGAATTATCTTTGGTTGTGTGATACCAGTGTAAACATTCTCACATATAAACAATCGGTAGCATTCATAGGGTGCTTTTTCAATTTTGATATCACAAGTGCTTGTCTTGGAAAGGTTGCTTTTGCCCTTGTTTCAAGTGTTTTGAGACATGTTTGATCCCTCACTATTTGCAAACCTGCCAAAATTCTGCTGATATTGTGACTGAAATCGAAAACATCAACCCTTAGACCAAAAATTTTGACCAAGAAGACCCAAAAATGCAAATTTTACACAGTTCTGGTCAAGAGTTAAGTAATCTTGCAACAGTATCATGTCCTTTAGAGAAAAGTATCGCGCGATAATTTGCGGGTTCAAAAAGTATCGCCTGCTTTGAGAGGAAATATCGCGCGATAGTTCGCCCCTAGTAGACTATCGCCTGCCCTGCCTGGTGTATATTGCCTGGCTATTATAAGGTATATCACTTGGTATAAGGCGAAGTATCGTGTGGTTGTAGGTATATTGCCCCAGTAGCCTGGAGTATATCGCCTGGGTAATTTCTGTCGTGCTTGCAATTTGGTCAATTTCAATTGCTGTTGGTCAGGTTAGGTCTTGGAGTAGGCTTCTTGCTCTGACATTTGAGACCTATCTTGACTCTAAATTTATGGTTTTAGTCCTCCGAGATAGCATCATCCGATTTAAAAAATCACTTTGGGAATAATTGTCAAATTAGGAGGCCATTCTTGGTGCCAAGGTTCATCTCTAAGATTGTTAGCTACATTCTTGGAAAATTTTAGTGCTCTTATTGTCCAAATCGCTTTCACTTAAATCTCAATTTCAATTATATTTTTGGCCTAGTCCAACCTCCTGGTTCAAAAGTGCAAGGGTAGTCACCCTTTGATATGAAGCACCTCTTTGACAGTGTTGGTAAAGCCCCTTTTCTATCTTTTCATTTCTCTTTGGACAATAGAGGACTTTGATTATCCTAGTTTGGTGCTGACACTTTGAGAGGTCACCTTATCATTGAGAGTATCTTTCTTTCATGTCAGTTACAACAAGGTACCAAGTCAATCAAGGGAAGTGACCCCCTATTGCCTTTAGCCAGTTACCACCCGTTAAGACTCGTTGACAGCATAAGGGAAAAGGACCCCTTTTTGATCAATCACCTAAGAGTGAATCTGAGGTTTGTTTTAATCCAAAAGCTAATCCTAGTGAAGTGAGCACCTCTTTTGTACCACTTTCATCAAGTATGGACATGAGTTACACTTTCACTTGACAACAAAGAGAAGCCATGAATCAAACTCTTGAGGATATCTTCCAACGACATAGGAGAGAGTATGGTGGTTCTTCTCATGCTAGTCCACCAGGGTCACCTCCCAACAATGTGAGGTATTTTGATGCTCACCAATGAGCTGAGAGACATCATAAGCAAGCTCACTTAGATTTAGGGTCACAACATGAGGACTAGAACAATGAATCTAGTGATCACCACATAAACGTAGCCAATGCAATAAGGCATTCGAGACCATCCTCTCCACTTAAAGATACCTCTTGATATGAAAATATGAGATTGAAAAGCATTGAGAGGGAGAAACAAGCCTATTTGGATGAACAAGCTGCTAAAAAGGAAAAATTTAGACAACTAGAAGAAGAGGAACGTGCGTTATTGGACATAAAGAAGAGAGTCACCCAAGAAGAAGAAGATAGACTCTACGCACAACAACTCCAAAGCTGATTCAATGGGAGGGGAACCAATAGTGGGACCAACTCACCCCCATCTACCCCTTCACCAAGTCCTAGAAGAAGATCAAGGACACCCTCACGATCCCCAAGTCCTAGAGGAAGAAGGGTTTCAAGATATGATCATCATAGGAGACGATCACCTCATAGACATTCAAAGCAACCCTCCCAATGAGCACATCATGGCTCACAACATGGAGGAAGTTATGCCAAATTTGACCATATGGATTTTATGACTATGCAACAAGAACCATCCTTTCAAGCATATGTGGAACAAAACAAGGATCAATTCCTAGAAAGCCTTATTAATAAAGGTGCTAAAGTTCCATATGATTTTGACATTCACCAAAAGATTAAGAAACAAAATCCTTCAACCAATGAGGTGATCATGCAAATGCAGAAGGATATAGAAAGGATGAGGGCTCCTAAGAGCACATTCAATTTGGACTCCATATGTCCCAACCCGATTGACAAGAGTGTGGTGTTGGTTGAGTTCCCTAAGAAAGTTGAGTTTCCAACCTATGACAAATATGATGGTGTTGGTGACCCTCATGACCATGTTCGATAGTTCTACATAATGAGCTTTTCTTTTCATCATGAAGACTCCTACTTGATGAGATTATTTTCGAGGAGTCTCAAAGGTCAAGCCATGGAATGGTTCACCAACCTTACTCCTCCAGTAAAGACATTTAAAGAACTCGTCCAAAGATTTATTCAGCATTTTGCTTATAATCTATCAAGGTCGGTCACAATGCTTGATTTGTGCAAGCTTAAATAAAATCAAGGAGAACCTTTTGTCACTTTCCTACAAAGATGGAGACGTTTGTGCTCAAAATATCCAAGGACAATTCCTGAGGAGGAAAGAATCGACATCATTGTGAGTAACTTAGTGCCGAAATTAAGGTACGAGGTAAGAAAGATACCATTTAATTCTTTTGATACCATGGTAGACGTGGCATGTCACATAGAAGATGTCCTAAAAGAACAAGGAATTTTGGCTAAATCAACTAATAACAACAATGGCCAAAACAACAACAATCATGGTTATAAGGACAAAAAGAACTCCTATTGGAACAAGAACAAATAGGTGGTCAATGACGGAGTTGTTGACTCACCACAACCTAAGAATGAAGGTGTTCTTAATCTCTCCAATGCGGTACAAGCCATGAAGCTGCAAGCATCCTCAGGACAACAAGAGAATAAACCCAAATATCAAGGGAAACCTAAGAAGAAAAAGAGACAATTCACCAAACTTGTAGAGTCCTATGCAGACATTTTTAAGACACTAATTGCTCATAATTTGGCACAACCTCAGGATCCTGCCAAGCATCACATACCCGATCCTAAACCTCATTGGTGGGATGAGAAAGCCTTTTGTGTCTTCCAAAATGGAATTGGACATGATATAGAAAATTGTTTTAGGCTTAAACATCTTGTCCAAGACCTCATTGAAAGTGGGTGATTACAAGTTGATGGTTTAACTACTAATGCAGATCATAAGGCTTTTAAAGAACCCTTGCCCAAATATGAGAAAGGAGAAAATTCTAACAACAAGCAGGGCAAAGTTGCTATCAACTATGCCTACACCAATGCTGAAAATGTTATTAATATGCTTGAAGCGGCTGATGATAATATCAACATGATGAGAGGGAAAGATCCTTATGGATATGATGTGGATTCAACTCCAAGGTCTGATGAAGGACCCGTTGTGGTGCTGAGAGGTCCTCACTCACGAAGGATGCCCCAATCTCTCAATGCTGTCACCAGGGGTCAGGCTCAAGCTCCCATTATTATCAGAGGTCCTAGCTCTAGCAAGTCTAAGCAGCCCATGTCCAAGTGTGTTCTTCCTAAATCTGTTGTTGGTCATGATTCCAATTATAACCTTATTAACCAATTACAATGTACACCAGCGTAGATATCTATTTTTGAACTTTTAGAATTGTCCCCTAAGCACAAGCATGTCCTTGAGGATGCTTTGCGAGCAGCCAGTGTCCCTAACAACTTAGATATTGATCAATTCTAGAATATGGTCAACCATTTGGCTAGCCCTCATTACCTCACTTTCTCAGAAGAAGACAACAAATCCATCAGTCACCCATATAACTTGGCCTTACACATTGAAGTCATGATTCATAAAACCCATGTCAGGCATGTATTGATAGATGGGGGTGCAGGGCTCAATATTTGTACCATGAGTTTGTTGAAGGCTCTAGGATATTCTGAAGAAGTCATTGACACAAGGAAAAAGATCACAATCAGAGCATATGATGAAGTAGAAAGAAGTTCTAAGGGATTGGCCGTTTTGCCTATCCACATTGGTCCAGTAGAAAAGGACATCTTATTTCAAATTGTTGATGTTGGTCCTTTAGCCTACAACATTTTGCTAGGTAGGCCATGGATTCACGAAATGCAAGCAGTCCCATCAACATATCACCAGTGTGTTAAGTTTCCCCATAATGGTGTAGAAATTTGCATACCTAGAGATAGTGCTTTGTCAGTTAATAACATTTCTGCGGGATCACATGTACCTTTGAATAGGGAAGTTGATAGCCCTAGTATTTCCCTTGAATAATGCAAGCAGAAGTTTAAGACCATAGATCTTGGGATGGGAGATTATAAAATTGATTCTTTTGCAAAAATGCCAATCTCTCCTAGGTCTTATGGGAAACCATCACCAAATATGAAACCTTCATCATCAGCAATGACATTATTCAGAAAGTTTGTTGAGTCTTCAGTTCCTATTCAGGAAGAGAAAGAGGAAGTTGCCGTAAGGGACTAGATCTATTATGAGGAAAAATACCAACACAATGAGAGCTTTGCTCCTTCACCTAAAGCTTATGGGAGAGGGTATACGTTGGTTAAGAATATGGGTTATCCAGGATATGGTCCCCTTAGCCATAGGTTGGATGCTAAAGCTGAGCCTCTTGACCATGCCCTTTTTGGATGAAAGAATAAGTCAATAGTTGGCTTAGGTTTTGAAAATAAGAAGAAGAAAGGTGTTCTTGTCCCAGCTGCGATGGACAGTGACAGTGATTCAGACTACACACCTGATCTTTCTAATCAACAAGACATGTCTGATGATTGGGTACCTTCAACAAATCTTCTTTGGGGAGATTCAAAAGATTTGATACTTGACGGTCCTACTATCCCAACTGCGATGAATAGTGACTATATGAATGCTAGATTGATAATGGAACGTGTTGCTATCCTAGCTGCGATGGATAGTAAAAATGCTAGCATTAGAGAAGGGGAAACCTTTCCCAACCTTGAGGCTTCTATATCACAAGGCCCAAATGATGATTTAGACACAGACTCACATGAGTACGAATGGGACTCACTTTCAGATGTAACAGTTGATTTGGACATGGATGTTGTCCATACTTATAGTACCCAACCCGATGTGGCCAATGAGCTTAGTGTAGGACTAGAGGATTGTACTCCTCAAATTTCCTTAGTGGACGACGCTTCATTTGGTAGGATGATTCCTAATTCGGGTATCTTAGGAGAAGACTCAATGAATCCCAATTGTATGGTCACCAGAGATAACACCTTTCACATAAATAACATTGAACCAGTCATTGACCTACCCCTTGTTCACTATGACCTAATTGACTGGTCTCAGCACCATCAAGAGCCTAGATTCCTCACTTTTCAGAATGACTATGAACTTTCCTGCTATCTAAATGCTCTTGAACCCGTGGCTTCTTCCACCAGTGAACCGAAAACAAGTATGACATAGCCTGATATTAAGTACCTCAGTCTAAAAATAAAAGAAAAAGAAAGAAAGAAAAATAGGTTTGATGGCGAAAACCACTTTGTGGCGGTATCAGAACCAAAAATAGTAAAAAAAGATGACACATCTGAGGGTGAAAACCTCTTTGAGGTGCCTAAGGATGGGGTACTTAATAACTTGCTGAGTTATTTTTAGGACAGATCATCAATATTGATTGAGCCAACAAAACCAGTTAATTTGAACACAGAAGAAGCTCCCAAATAATTCATCTTGCTCAATCTTTATCAGAAGAAGAAACCAAGGCATATATACAATTCTTACAAAAGAAGAAAATTAATTTTGCATGGACCTATTCAGACATGCCAGGGCTTGACACAAATCTTATAATGCATCACTTATCCATATCTCCAGGAGTCAAACCAGTGAAACAGAGACTCAGAAAAATGCATCCACATGTAGCTCTCCTTGTCAAAGCGGAATTAGAAAAACTTTTGAGAGCTGGATTCATCAAAGCCATCGGTTATGTAGAATGGATCTCAAACATAGTACCAGTTTCCAAACATGATGGGTCCATTCGTGTATGCACAGATTTTAGAGATTTAAACAAAGCATGCCCAAAGGATGATTTTCCACATCCAAACATTGACATGATAGTGGACATGATAGCGGGCTATGAAATATACTCTCTAATGGATGGTTTCTTAGGATATAATCAAATTAAAATAGCTCCCGAAGACCAAGAGAAAATAGTGTTCACATGTGCATGGGGAACCTATTTCTGGAATGTCATGCCATTTGGGTTAAAGAATGTAGGAGCAACATACCAATGAGCTATGACCACAATTTTTCATGATATGATGCATAAGAACATGGAAGATTATGTGGATGATACCTTGGCTAAATCAAGAAAAAGAGATGCACACCTTACTGATTTGGAAGTAATTCTAGATCGCATGGAACAGTTTCAACTCAGATTGAATCCAAAGAAGTACGTATTTGGTGTCACCTCAGGCAAACTTTTAGGATTTATAATATCAGCAAAAGGTATAGAGGTTGATCCCGAAAAGGTCCAAGCAATTTTAGACATGCCACCTCCAAGAAACATTAGTTAGATGAGAAGTCTTCAGGGACAACTCCAGTCAATTAGGAGGTTTATCTCACAGCTTGCAGATAGAGCACAACCCTTTAATAAGATGCTGCATAAAGGTGCTTCTTGTGTATGGAATGAGGATTGCCAAAAGAGCCTTGATCAAATAAAATAGTATTTAGCTAATCCTCCAATTTTGATGCCGCCTATTCCTGGGAGACCATTGATTTTATACATTTCAGCAACAGAGTCTTCCTTGGGGGCATTGTTGGCTCAATTAGATGATACTGGGAAAGAAAGGGCCATATACTATATCATCCATACTCTAGTCTCCTATGAGATCAATTACAATAACATTGAGAAGTCTTGTCTTGCAGTGGTGTTTGCTTCTCAAAAGTTGCGACACTATATGCTTGCTCATACTATACATTTGGTTGCAAAAATTGATCCTCTTAAGTACTTGCTTAGTAAGGCTGCCCTCATGGGTCGACTTGCTAAATGGATGATGGTCTTAACTGAATTTGACATAGATTACATTGAAAGGAAGGCCATAAAAGGGAAAGCTATTGCTGACCAATTAGCTGATTTCCCAATTCAGGATGGTATGCCTATTCAAGTAGAATTCCCAGATGAACACATCTTGTATATGACTACTCGCACTTGGAAAATGTTCTTTGATGGTTCCCACATGCAAAATGGATCAGGTGCTGGAGTATTATTTGTTTCTTCACATGGGTACAACATTCCAAAGTCTTATAAACTTTTATTCCCATGTACAAATAATATTGCCGAATATGAAGCTTTAACCAATGGATTGAGAATGGCTATAGAATGGAACATAACAGAGTTACATGTCTTTGGGGATTCCTAGTTAATCATCAACCAATTCAATGAGGAGTACCACACCAAAGATGATAAATTGATACCCTACAAAAAGATGGTTGACTCATTGAAATGTTACTTTACATTTGTGACATTTCAATAGATCCCTAGGACAGAGAACAAAGTTGTAGATGCTATGGCCACATTAGCTTCACTCCTTCAGTTGGAACAACATGAATCAAGATTTGAATTCCTGGTGGAAGAGTTACACCATCCCATCTTTGACTCATCTAAAAGCCATGTCATTTGTACCCTTGTCACACATGAGTCTTCCCGATATGGTGCTATCTATTCATATCTTCGTGATGGCATCATCCCCAACACATTCAACCATTCTAAATGCTGAAACCTCATCCGTAACACCTCTTGCCACACCCTTATCTCTGGTGATTTATATAGGAGGGGTTTAGATGGGATGCTCCTTAGGTGCTTGGAAAAGGAGGAATCTGACCAAGCGTTAGTTGACATCCACGAGGGCATTTGTGGTGGACATTCTAATGGTCTTGCCATAGCCCAAAGGTTGCTTAGGGTGGGGTATTATTGGCCCACGATGCAGATAGATGCAATAGCCTTCGCTAAGTCTTGTGAAAAATGTCAGAAACATGGAAACCTAATTCATGCTCCAGGTAGGGAGCTGATTCCTTCTATTTCTCATTGGCCATTTCAGCGTTGGGCCTTTGATCTGGTTGGGTAGATTCATCCCAACTCATCAGGTGGACATAAGTTCATTATTACTACCACTGACTACTTCACAAAATGGGTGGAAGTTGTGCCACTTTTTGTTGCTTCAGGGAAGACTATCTCTTTGTTCATCTTGAATCATATTATTTGCCGATTTGGAGTGCCTTCTGAGATTATCACTGATAACGGAGGTCAACTCAAGAACAAGGACCTAAATCATTTATGCAAGAAGTTTAAAATTAAGCAACATTGGTCCTCCATCTATTTTCCACAGGGAAACGAACAGGAAGAAGCCTCTAATAAAACCATTCTTAAAATTCTTCATAGGACAGTGCACAAGAATGGTAGGGATTGGAACTTGCAAATCAATCCAACACTATGGGCTTACAGAATAAGCATTCATACAACTACAGGAGCCATGCCTTTTGCCCTTACCTATGGTGCTGAAGTGGTATTACCTTTAGAAGTAGAGATCCCGTCACTCAGAGTCTCACTCAAAGGATTGATAACAGATCAGGATTATCGCGCCATGAGGTTATAGGAACTAGAACTTTTAGATGAGAAGCATAAAGCTTTCTTTGACCATATGAGAGTGTATCAGAAGTGTATGTCCAAGGCATTTAACAAAAAGGTTCACCCTAGAGAATTTCAAATAGGTGATCTTGTTTTGCGAGAGAACCCTAAGAACCAACAAAACAGAGAACAAAAGGGTAAGTTTGAACCTAACTGGCTTGGACCATATGTCATCACAGCTGCTTTTGGTACAGGTGCATATTTACTGTCAGATCCAGATGGAGAATAGCTCCCTGATCCCATCAACATTTTGCACCTCAAGAAGTTCTACCCTTAATGCCCATTTTAGTCTGGGGGCATCCTCTGTACATATTTATGGATCCTGAAAAATACCAAAAAAATTGATATATGATGCTGAAAAAATCCTAAAAAGTATAAAAAGTTCTAAAAAAATACAAAAAATACAAAAAAATAAAAATAAAAATTCAAAAACTTAAAAAAAAAATAAAAAAATAGAAAATGTGCCATGCTAAAAACCTGGAAGCAGGTGCATTGGTAGCAAAAATACAAAAAAAAGAAAAAATTGAAAAAATCTCCAAGTGGTGAAAACCTGGAAACAGGTGCTACTTGAGGCCTTTGCACTCCTATTTGTTAGCATGCATCCTCAACACTGAACCTTTCTCCATCTTGCCTTGACCTTATTTGGCTTAGTTTGGAATTGGTCTTTTGTCTTTGTCTAGGGGGCATACCTATTCGCATTGGTCTTTTAGGTGCGTTTGTCTCTTGGGGCATTTCACAACAGGTGTTTTTCAACATCCCCCCAAACTGTGTTTTTCAACACTACCCTTGCGTCGAGTGTTTCTTAACACTTATCAGATGTCTTACCTAATAGTCTAAATTTGATGCGATATTTCTCATTTGCAGATGCGATGATCAGAGTTTGACTCTATGACCAACACACACACACTTAAACAATCAACTCGCTTGAGATATGTTGACTTTATATTTTTCTTTGTGTGCTATCTATGAGGATTTCTTTGATGAATGGTATCTCCCTGAGAAGTTTTCAATGATGCACAACTAGAAGACTGAGGGTATGAGAACATGTTTTCTTTCTTTATCTGCTTATGGGTATAGTTTTTTGATCCTAATCATCATGAGCATTTATGCTGGTCTTACTTGACTCTATGGATTGACAAAGTATTATCCTTGATTGTTTTACGAGTGCATGCTTCTAGTTATCCCAACTTTCATGTGTCTTGATACAAGCATAATCTCGCCATATCAAACTTAGGTAATCTCACTGCATTAGTCATCTTGACCTACATGTCTTTGATGCCTAGGTGAGATTTCCACATTCCTATCTGATATAGATCATATTCAGATCCACATAGTTATACTAGTGTGCATTGTATGATCTTATGACGCTACCAATAATGCTTGATGATGACAATTAGATGTCTATAAGTGTTGTGACCTTGCAAGTCAACCACTTTTCATAGTAGCTTGCATTCCTAGGTTCATGTTAGTTTAGTTTTTCATCTTGCATATGGAGAGAGCTCTCCTTTTCATCTTACGTGGATCTATCAGTCAATTGCGCTTCTTCTCGATCATGTCTTTCACTCCTTGTCTTTTTCATCTCGAACCTGTTCCTGTTCATCACAAGGGGTTAATCATATCAGCATATCTATATCACAACTATCATTTTCAGAAACATGAGCCTATATCATACACATGAGAATCAAACATACATCTATAAGAGAGAACATACATAAGCATGTACATAACCATTTTGAGCAAAATGACAAGACAATATACATAACCTCATACATCCATCATAAGTGAGACATAAACACATGATATATCAAACATCCAGTAATCTCATATATACACCACTGTCATGATACAATATACAATATGGGATCCCAAAATCTGGATCAATGTCTCAAGATATGTCTAAATATCTAACAACATCTAACCCTAAACCTAAGACTGACTACCACCCTCATGTCCTGGTGCTGGTGGAGGTGGTGCTGGATTAGGGACTACATCAGGTCTACCCACTACTGCAGAGTATGACAATGCTCTCTTATCCTCTGGGACTGCCTGAATGTAGAGGCTATAATAATATGTAGCTCGTGTTGCCTCTCTTTGTCTCTCTGCTAGGGCAACCTATAAGGCTCTCTCTCGCCACTTTGTCTCTACCTACTGATCTATGAGCTGCTGCTCTCTCACTGCTATAGTAATCCTGAGCTGCAATATCTTAGCCTTGAGAGCCTGCATCCTCACTCTCAGATCATCCCCACCTGCAAGCTGATCCTCCTGTGCCTCTACCTACCGGTGAGCTGGTCTTGCCTCATCCTCAAGCGTCACTGATCTCTATCCCTGTGACCATTTCTGGCCACCTGATCTGGATCTCTCCCCTCTCTCCATCCTCCTCCCTCTCCCCCTCCTGCCATCTCCTCCGTCTCCTCTGTCCCCCCCATCATCACCTTCGTCTCCCCCTGTACTGGTACTTGTGCATTTGGTATCGTAAACCGAGGGAATGATGTCCTCCACCACTCTGCCCTATATGTTGCATCGGCCCCTGCATCTACCACATCTAAGTGATACTCCCAAGGCTCGCTCCTGATCCTAGCTATCTTTGTGACCGCCTGCTAGTAGTCTAACATGGGTAGCCACCCATGTCCCTCCTTATCCCTGACTCGGGCGTATGTAGTGGTCTCTGTCGAGACCCACTGCTGCCTCCCAAAGTGCCGCCATACCCGAGTGATGCAAAATCTCTCTACAATCTCTGGGTGTCAGCCTACTAATGGTCAAGTGCACAGCATGTAACTCAGCTCCTCATCCGCATCACTCCACCCCTCCACATCCCTGTATGGCCTCCATGTGAAAGCTGCCATCTCATCCAGGATCCTTTGGTAGTATGTCATATCCCCACTATGAGCATGTGATATGAACCCCACATATCTATATATGTATGGGTATCTCCTCTCCCTCGGCTGAACCCTCGGGTGCATCACCATGATGTGCTCCCACGCCCACACCTGTGTCAGGATGGCACCACATGCCCATGACCGACTGTCCTTGTACATGATCTCGTGTAGCTCGTGATACATCTCCACCAGAATGGCTAGTCCCCATGCCATCCGATGAGGTCTGCCTACCAAGTCCATCAATAACCTGGCCCATCCGAGTGGGAATCCCTTCTGACTGCGATCAGTCATCAGGATCTGTGAAATGATCGATGCCACAATACATGGCACCGGAAAATTTCTGCCAAAATCCTCTACTAGCCTCTCCCAGCTGACATGCCGATCAAGGATAGTCATGTCCTGGAACATCTCCTGGATCATCCGTCGCCCCTCGGTCACATCCTGATCATAGTATACCTGTGCCATCACATGAATCATGTTAGTTTTCATCATATGGAAATATTACACTTACACAATTTAAAAACATGATTATACTTATAGGCTCACCGTGACATGGCACTCGTAGGATCCTGTACACATCCTCTAGCGTGATGGATGCCTCACCTATGGGAAGATGGAAGGTGTTGTGCTCGCTATGCCATCTCTCGGCCAGTGCAGTTAACAACCCATGGTCAGCTCTGATGTCTGGGAATCTCAGTAAATACCTGAATCCCATAGTTCTAATATCAGCATTGCCCGGATCATCTAGATCTCGGACACACCTCAGCCCAGTCACCTTCAGTGCTCTGATGATCAGCACTGAAAAGACCTCCTGCAAGCCATTAAACCAATCCAGTTGTTAGAACATATCATGATGGATGTCCCAAAATTAATCTAACACATCTCTAAAAATGTAAACTTGTCTAGACCCATGTCATTTTTGCTCACAAGTACTTAAAAATTCAAATTTTCCCCTTAGGTGATACTGCTTTTGGAACAAGTATCGCATGATACTTCTTTCTATAGTAGGGAAATATACCTTTGGTCGTGCAATACTTCACCCGGTATCACGTGATAGTTCACCCGGTATCGTGCGATACTGGTGTCTATACGCGAGCGATACTTG
Source organism: Chamaecyparis obtusa (assembly GCA_027943335.1). Taxonomy (NCBI): domain Eukaryota; kingdom Viridiplantae; phylum Streptophyta; class Pinopsida; order Cupressales; family Cupressaceae; genus Chamaecyparis; species Chamaecyparis obtusa. Next base: position 2,074,026 of record BSBK01001152.1, on the reverse strand, counting down.
GGAGACCCGCGAAGTATCGCGTGATATTCCTCCCCAAAGGGCACGATACTTCTAAAGTATCATGCGATATCTCGCCTAAACTAACAAATTTGAAAATTTAAAAATGTGCTTAAAATGTATTAAATGACTCAAAACAATGAGTTTTTTGAAAATGTACCAGGGCAGGATAGTGTGGTGGTTGGTTGTGCAACTGGGCGCGCTTGAATCGATGCCTCTAGATGAGAACTCCTATCTGCTGTGCCATTTTCTCTCTCAGAGCTCTCCAAATTCTCAAACTAATCAAAGACAAATAATTTTTGAAAATGATATTTTTACCCCTTTTATAGCATTTTGACTTTTTGACCAAATTTCAAAACCCCTTGGAATTGCGTGAAAATTGCACCCCTACCTAATTTCGACGTCCTGGATCCATTTTTGGACTTGAAATCAAAATCTGAGGTCATCTTGGTAGTCAAAATCATGTTTCAAAATTTTTCCCTTCTTTTGAGTAGTTGACTGACTTTTGAGGCATAATCCAATTTTTGATGGACTTTCTTCCTTCCATGTCTCTCGAATTTTCTAGTCTTTCATTCACTCTATTTCTAGTCTTCTATTTCTATTCTTCTACTTCCTCACTGGGGCATGTTTCATTGCTTAATGGTTATCTTATCGACCTTATCTTCGATTGTGATTGATTATGATTTGATCAAATCTTTATTAGTTTGCTATTTTCCTCTACCTGATTTCAATTTCGATTCCGAGGGGGTAGTACTTATTGGATTTTAATCCTTTATTCCTTGATTTTCTTGATTCAGCTATCCTTCTGTGAGTTTTCACTCAAGCTTGAGATTCTTATCTCTTATTTTGGATATAATCCCGAATCGACCTCATGTCCAGAATCCTTTGACTATGTTTGTCCAGGTGTGATCCCGAATCGACCTCACATCTAAGTTGTTTTGTGATCTCAGATCAATCTCACATTTTAATTCTTCTTTGACTGCATGTGTTCCCAGATCGATCACACATTAGTCAAAGAGGGGCAAATGTATGCACCCAAAAATGGTCGCCTAGACTTTGGGCCCCATTTATTTGATTTATCAACCCTGAGTCAATTTTATCAATAATCAATATTTTCAACATTATCAATTTCTTGATCAAGTCTTAATTTTGATCATATATTGGATTTTTATCCTATGGGCTAACCATTTTATCCTAAAGTCTTTATTTGATTAAAAGGAATATTTCCTCCCCTTTGGATTAAATAAAAAGCCCCACCTTTCCTCTTGTCCTAAGTTGCACAAATAAAGCATTATTCCTATTTTACAAAAAGGAAAAAAACACTTTTATCTCACATGGACACAAAGTCAATTCCTATTGGAGGATACTTGTGCACACGGATCGCTCCTCTTTTAAGCTCCACCGCCGATTAAGACTTTTGCCTCTTAATCTCAATGGTCCACTCCTTTGCATTTCTTATAAAAGGAAAGCTCTCTCCTTCATTTGCATATCACATTTTTATACTAACCTTATGCTGCAGGAATCCTTGAAGACTTTGAAGCTTTTTAGAGATCATTGTTGCATCCTTCTTTAGATTCCTTCATTTGCTTCATAGTTTAGTTTACATTCTTACATAGTAGTTTCATTTTCATGACTTTCATAGCTTAGATTTCCTTTCATGCAATAGCATAACTTCACATAGCTTAATAGGAGGGATTTGTAACACTTGTTCTTTCCATTTCATAGCTTAGTTTGCATTGCATTTTCATTTCTCTAGACTAGTTTGCATTGCATTTTCATAGTGATTCTTGATGATATTGGCACTCTTTCCCTTGTCCTCATTTGAATCTTTCATTGTGTGGTTGACTAGCAAGGTCACAAGCTTGTAGCTCTAGCTGAGAGCAAATACATCATAGTCCCTTGCAACTCCATGCATAAAGAGCTATGAGCCACTTTGTGAGGCCTCATTCTTGAGTAACCTTGCATATAATGGTTCATAGAAGTGCACCATTTTAGTGTGTACAATGTCAAGGTATGATCAATGTCACATATGAGGTATTGATTTATTCATAGAAATTTGAATTAAGTTATGTGTTGAACTCTATAGTCATGGAGTATATTTTGCATCTTGTAAATTTTGTCTTCTATGTAATTTGTAGCTTACATATCATGTAATTTTTGGCTAACTTAAGATAAAAGATTTACATATGCAGGAAATTTAACACCTTTGACATGGATCGACGGGTATAATTTATTATTTAGTTTCCTTCTCTTTAGTCAACAAAATATCTAGATCCTATTATGTCTCTCATTTGATGGATTACAGGTATCACCAAATAGGTATTTGTCTGATCTGTCTTCCTCAAGTGAGAAAAATATGGGAATAAAAGATAAAAGTGAGACATCTAGTAGGTCTAAAATAGGGAGATCAACTAGAGGTCAAAAGATTAGAAGAAAACTTGATAAATGAATGCAATTTTTCCTTGCTGAGGGGGGGTCATATTCTTATGATAATGAGAACAAAGGTGATAGGAAGGTTCCCTTAAGGTACACACATCTTCAAAAAGAATGGGTACCCAAGGAACTACCTCCAGTTAACACTGATTTTTTTGTTAACGAAAGAATATATCACATAGCTCCATCTTCATTACATGGTTTGGGCTTATTTTCCATGGATGGCATAAAGGTTGGTTATAATCAAGTTTTTGAATTGATGGAGTATGTAGGACCTTGTTACAATTACAATAATTGGATGCAGATTGTGCAATATAAAAAAAGTATGTGTAGGTATGCATTGTCAGGAAAATTATATACAATGCAAAGTAAATGATCAAACTAAAAGGATCGCTATGTATATTGATGGAAGGCCAAAAGAAATAGGGAATATTATAGGTTTTATAAATAGTTCTCGACTTGTGTCAACTAATAAGCTATTGAATTGTATATTCAAGGCACGCGAGGGAAATTGTGTATTTGTATGTGCGATAAAATCAATAAGTGCAGGGGAAGAGCTTCTGATAGATTATAATTTGAATCGTGTAGATACAAAAATATTCCCTATCATGGGACTAGTAAGTATAACATTTAAACGAATTTCCTCCAATTAATATTGACTCCAATGTACAATCTACTATTTTATTAATTATTTTTTTGGTAAGTTTATTACTTTTATTTCACTTTTGATTACTAAGAATTACTAATCTTTGTAACATGGTGACATAGATCCACCTCAAGATACAGATGGGATGTTCCTCACAGTACAACTTCTTCATCAAAGGTAAACCTTAATTAGTGCAATTCTACAAATTATATAGAAACAAATGTCATATTATTATGTTCTTTTCTTTATGGCTTTGGAGTTATGTTGATATAATTTTACTGATATTGATGTCACAACTTGATACTTATTGATAGGGAAAAGAAAAAATGGAAATAGATCAATTACGATCTGAAGTTGAGGTGGCATTTATAGATGACATTGCATCTAACTCTAGCCATGTATTTATGGCTACTCAAATAAAAACTAAATATAGTAAAGAAATTCTTAACCTTATAATGAAACCAAACAAAATTGAGGAGACAGAGGAACTCAAAGAAGAATTGATATGTAGAGTCAATTGTATTAATGTAAGAAGTAATTAATCTTAAGCAATAATTAAAGTTCAATAGATGTTTATATTTTATACTATCTTATGGATCATGATCTAAAATATGACGTGTTCTTACATGATTTTTTGACACCTATGAATCATGGTCAATATGGTGAGGGTTGTAGCGCCACATAGCCTTCATGTAAATAATCCTTAAACTTTTAAACATTAATTTAACCTTTGTATGCATTATTGACTCAACTTGTGTTTGGGATGCTTCTAGTACCCCATTTAATCTTTATCCATTATAAATGTCTTTGCTAACAATGTATTCTTCAGCTCATGATGAAGTGCAAATGCCTCCTTTGATCAACATTCTGCTATCGACGTCTACATTGTCCACAACAAGGTGCTTGTAGACATCTTCCTCTATACCAACTACAACTGGTAAAACCTTATTTTTCTATATTTTGTTATGTGCTAATCATGCATTGATTATTTTTCTTGTGTGAATTTTATACACTACATGGACCTATTTTGTGCACTAATAGATACACCTACACTTGGTACAAGAACAGATCAGACTAGTACTAGTGAAGATCAACCATTTCCTGGATCAGCCTGTGTTACTAGTACCGGTTCATTTGCAAGGACATTGTTGTTGAACAAGAACAATATATTTCCGTTAAAAGTACCAAAGCTTCCAGGTGCTTTAAAATTATTATTATTTACAGTGTAATTGTAGTTTACTTATACATAACTTGTTTTGGACTGATAATCATATGATATTTTTGTAGGAAATGATGTTTTTTATGATCATCTTTTTGAAATGACATTGAAGCTATTTGGGCCCACCATATGTAAAAGGTATGTAGCTTCATAATATTGGTACAATATTTTTCTTATCTTCCATTTATTGTACTATATTAAAGTTATGATATCTAAGAATTTTGTTTTTTCAAAAAAGGTGGAATGAACAGGATGTTGACTTAAAAAATCAGCTCATTAAATCTTTAGAGGACCTCTTTGGAAATAAAACTTTTGACAGTGTCATGATTATTAAAAAAGCATCCAAACATATAAAGACTGTGAGGGACCAATATAGAAGGGCTCTAAGGGATAACCCAAAGTACGAGCATCCTCCTATGATTCCACCGACGGAGTGGAATGAAATAATGGAAGATGCAAAAGTCAAAAGGCTAAAGGGTAGTGGAATTCAACTAGAAGACGATAAAAGAAGGTATTTCTTGATAGTATTAAGTAGACTGTAATCATGCACTAATTAGTGATCTTTGTAAATATATAATCTAACATGTTTCAAACTTTTCATAGACTGCAAGACACATCAAAAGCCACATAAGCGAGATTAAAAAAGGTTGGCCAACACAAACTTGGCTCTGGTGGCTATATGAAACTTCACTCTCGCCTTGTAAGTAGTAGCATTGGAATTTCATATCAAATTTTTATATATAAGGTTGCAAACAATTTTTTTTTAATCAAATCATACATGTAAAAGGGACGATATTAAACAAAAAATATAGGGCACAAAATTCAATGTAGAGCCCATGGATGAAGACAAAAGACTAGCCTTGAAGGAAGGCTATAAAGTCATGGCTGGACACCTACGCCAAGAATCTGAAAGCCATAATGAAGATTCTATTGCACCAGATGAGACACATGTAAATTGGTCAAATGAAAAGTAAATCAAATTGAATAGTTAATTTCGAACATAAATTGACTATTTCATGATACAATGTACATGACATTTCACTACAGCCTTCAAATCCTATCATAGAACCTAGGCATGATGAAGGCCATGATGTGCATCACAGTGGTGGAGGTATTAATTTTCTATTGGAAATAAATTACGTAATTATTAATAGAATTTAACATCTTTAATTGCAATTGGCTATGTAACCTTTTTTGAATATTTTAGAGCATGTTGAGCACGTTGAGGTTGTGGAAGATCAAAATGTTATTGTACATGATGATGTGGCATTGTCAGGTAAAGAAAAATGCATTTTATGTTCTACTGGTTAATGAAATACATGTAATAGTAAAAAAAAGTATGTGAATTTAGCCTATTTACTTGTTATTGCAGCAGACCCCCCTTTAGTGCAATAGCCTCATGCTCCTTGAGACATGAGGAAGCATCATAATTTGAGATCATAACCACAAGAGGAGGAAGATAATATTGATGCTCCTCTCAGCCGTTACCTAATTAAGAAATCTAAGAAAAACCCAGAAAATAAATGATTTCTTAAAAATGCTCTTTGATAAAACTTGTTTGATTAACTTTGTTGGATAATCAAAGAACATAGTTTTAAGTAATTATCTATGAATGTTGTGTATTAATATTGAATTATATGTCATGTTAATGAATATTGTAATGTGTCAATGAATTCTTGATTAGTGTTGCGTATTAATGAATGTTATATCATATTAATGAATGTTATGTGATTGTATTGATTGAATGTTATAGTTCATAAATGGATGAATGAAGTGTGTAATTAGATATTAATGGAGAATTTAGATTGATGTTAGGGGGAGGGGGGGTGAGGCCAGATGAGCTTCCACCTTCACGTGGTTGGCCATTTTAAGTAGAGAATATTAAAGTATTCTCGAAACCAAGTGAAGCTCAAACTAACATACCTTCATTATTTAATCAATTTCATTCATTCTAGGTCTTTGCTCATAAGTTCATTTTGAATGTGTCATTGTCAGGAAACTATCAAATAAAAAACTAGAAGGGCCAATAGTCAACTTCTCATTGTCATTATCTGGCATGATTCAGCTTCATTTTGTGTAAGTATTCTCATATTGAATGTGTCAAACTCTCTTGGCCTAATGTGGATTATTTCATTAGTTTGTATTTTTGAGTAGGTGAAGTGTTCAATCAGTTTCTATCTTCTATTCTTAATTCATTCAAACTACATGAGGGCTTGATAGATATACTCAACATAGAATTGACTGCTAGTCTAGATAATTGAACACATTGAGTCTTTGGCTTGAGAGAAAGTGTTGAGTAATGTTGTTTCTGGAGACTTGTGTAATTGTCCTCTGTGGCCTCTTTTTTTTAACAAGTTATTTTTATATATATGTAGTGTCCATGTTTTTTTAATACAGATTCTTTTTGTGTATATGCTAGTGCTATGGAACCTAAATAAACAATTATAAATGTAATAGATAATGTCTTCGATGAAGGAATTGATGTACCACATGTAAACCAAAATCCATGCTTAATGCCATTTTATGCAGTTCCTGAGTGTTTGACTCAAGTTATAATGCAAAAAAATTGATGCATATAAAGTGTCTTTACTAAAATTTTAATCTAGTGCAATGAATTTTGTTTCATTGTTAATAGACGATATATGTAGTCATGAGATTTCAGATATGTGAGTGTTTCTTGTTCTTATTTTTAGAAAAATGAGTTTGTCTATTAGCATATTAGATTTTCTATTTTGGTTGGAATTTTTTTTTTAAGCTCCTAATGTTTATGATAATTCACTTTGGTCTAAAAACTAACAACTTTCTCATGAGAAATACCAAAATGAAACACATTGATTGTTTGTCAACTCCACATGCCCACTTGTCATTGCCCTCTGAAAAACTGACTTAGATTAGCCCTATGCTGCCTCACCTGTTTGAGGTAAGCCAAACTCAGTTCAATTCTCTTAAGAATGGTACATATCCGTCCAAGTGCAACAACCTTCAAAGATTTGCAGCGGTAAAGAGAATCCCCATATTTTATTAGCCTAACATAGTCTTTGGCCACTTTGGCAATGAGATTGCGAGCAATATTGATCTAGCCAAGGGCCAACTTGTAGTGATCTTTATCATATAAAAAATTTAGCAGATCTCCATAAAATGGATGCACACCATACCTATCGGTTGAACTAGACTTTCTTTGTTGTAGAATTGATTTAGTATAGAACATTTTCCAGCAGGATTTTTTTTTTTAAAAAGCAAGGTTTTCGTAGCATTATCTACCACTTGAGAAAAAGTTTCCATAGCTAAATTTCCTTACCACAAAGTTAATGTTTCTCTAAAGACTTACAAGTTAGTAAGTCCTCAGCTAAAGGGCTGATAAACTAAATAAAGTTTCAAAAATATGAACAGATAAAACTCATACAAGCTAAAGCTGGAGCTAAATTGAATAGCATTGGCTATTTTTCAGTGGAAGGTCCTTACTAGAATAGACACATTTGTCACTTCATTAAGATGACAATTGTGTACTAAGTTTCCTAACTGTATAAGTCATTGTCATCTTTATTATCTTCTATAGAAAATACATCTGAAGCACCAGTAGGTCTATTTGGAAATCAAAATTCACAACCAAAGCCTCGAGATTGTTGTAGTGTTTGTGCAAAGGCTTGATACTTCTGAATATCAGCATCACTAACACTTCTTCGGGCATATTTCATTGACTCCTCAAAATGAGCAGCCTTTATTTTAGCTACCTTGTCACTATCATCCTTATCCATTGCCTCGGGGTTCTCACTTCTTTTTCTTTCACGTTCAATATCCTATAAAAGTGCAGAGGAAAGAGAATGTATGACAAATTGAAATAATAAGATACAAGTTGAGGAAAATTGAATAAAAAAATGTAAAATTCTAACACACCAGTTCAAAAAATACCATTGAGAAATTCATAACCAAATCTAGTTTGCAAAAGCCGCCACAATTGAAACTCACCTTCTCAATATTTTCTCTAATAGCATACTTGCAAGCCTACTAATAAATATCTGTAATATCACCTCCACTAAATCCTTGGTATAACAGGCTAGTGCCATTAGGTCCACATCCTTTGAGACGGGTGATTTTCTCAAGCAAGAACTGAAAATTTGATAACATGAGGACTCATCAGGTAAGGGAATATAAATCAACTAGTCAAGTCGGCTAGGCCTTAGCAATGTAGGATCGATGATATCAGGTGTGTTTGTAGCACCAATAATGAAAATTGTTTTCTTGACTGTCATACCATCCATCTTCATCAACAATTGTTTAAGGACTTTGTCCACAACACCACCAGCATCCCCAACACTGCTTCGACGCTGAAAACATGCAAACCAATTATGCATCACCAATAAGAGCCTATCTCTCAAATAATTCAAACAAAATGAAAAATCCCTTAGTTTCACATAGAGTAGAACAGATGGATTGCTAGAGCCCAAAGCAGTCTGAAAAATAGAATGAGTACGGACCCACTAGCAACAAGCAACAAAACGAGTGTGGACACCCAAAGATAGATATCTAGACTAATCACCGATTAGGATGTCATTGCTGATTAGTCTGGATATTTATCTTCATTTGTTTTTTTTTAAAATTTCATATTTAGTCAAAATTTTGACTAACCGTAGTCGATGTTTCGACTGACTAACGTCAAAACTCTGACCTAGCTTGGTCTAAAAATTGACCATTTTGTGTTGAAATGTGGCGTCGTGGGTTTGGCATCCTGGTCAGAGCAGCCAAATATTTTGACCAATATTGGTCTAAATCACAATGTAATGTGGTCGAAATATGACCGTTGTGGTTTTCGCATCCTGGTTAGATGTGCCAAGCATTTCGACCAACTATGGTCAAATGTTCGACGCATATATCACCGCTTGCTAATGTCATTTTTGAAAAAGATTGGCGTAGAACATTTGACGGTACAGTGATATGTCAAAACTTCAACGATAAAAATAGTGACCAACTAGTTGGTCGACGACTCGACCCTTTTGGGTAGAAACTTTGACCATCGTCCATCGAAAATAGGTGCAAATTGTACTAGTGGAAAGCTGGGCGTCTCTGGTGTAGGCAATGAGACAGGTGTTGGCATTTTGTTTTCCCCTTTTTATGTTTCAAAAATGAGTGGTCTTCCTTCTTCCTCCCTCTATCATTCAAAAGAGGTCGTACCCCCCACCTCCCCTACCATTAAGTGTAAGGACACAAGTGTTAATGGTGATGTTAATAATTTTAACCCTAACCCTTCTGTTAAACCTAAGTCCTTCTCTGAAGCGGTTGCCAATTCTAGCACTGTCATTGATGTGAAAGCTAGGTTTACCGTATCTTGTGTTCATGATGCCTTTGTTCTCGTTAAGAACTCTGAGGTTGCTTGGATTCCTTTCTTCATTGCTCTTAATCTTGAGATGCTTATTGAGATAGTGAAGGAAAAAAATAGGTTAAGAAATATTGCTATTTTCTTCTCTGTCATGGAAATTGATAAGTTCCCTCCAAGGAAGTTTTTAGATGATTGGTTTCATAATTTCTGGAATCTAAATCTTCATTTTCATATTTTGTTCTGTAGGCAAATTCAGAAAGGTTTATTTGTTATTTTCTTTGCTAATAATGAATCCCAAGCTGAAGTTCTTAAGAAACAATACTGGATTGTTGGCTCTACCTCCTTATGTGCCCTAGCCTAGTCTCCTAAGGTAGTTCATGAGGAGGTCCTTTCCCTCTCTATCCCTCAGTGGATTTTGGTTAAACAAGTTCCTCCCTCTTTATGGAGATTTCTCCATCAATTGCTCAAACCATTGGGTAAAGTAATTCACATGGATGATACGGTTAGACTGGTTCTGCATATGGATGCTAGGGTTCTTATATATTTGAATCCAAGTAAATAAATCCCGCCTGATATTTGCATTAATATCTTAGAGGAAATTTTTGGCTACCCTATTAAAATCCTTGGGTGTTTGAATGCCTGCTTCTTGTGTGGAAAATAAGGGTATCTAAGGAAAGATTGCACCATTATTAAGAAAAAAAATGATCCCTGTTAAATCTTCTTCCCCCCCCAACCCCATTAGTGTGGATAACCCTTCTTTGGAATCCACTGCTAGTAAAAATCCTCAGGTGGAGGTGCCTTCCAACCCATTTCCCAACTTGGATCCCAACTCTCCATCTTTCCCTGCTATCTAGCCCCCTATCTCTTTTTCGGTTGTCTCTATGTCCGTTGACATCATGACTCAAAATGATGGCTTCCAAACTATGACCAAAAAGCGTAGAAGAAGAGCCACCAAAATTGATAACCCAACTCTGACTGCTCCTCATCCTGCTAAACATCTGATCCCCTCCAGTTTGAATAGTCCTGCTTCTCAAGGAATGCAAGTTGGTTCCCCTTCTTTGGATATTATTTGTATTGACCCCTCCAGAAATTGTAGCAGTTCAGGTCCTTCTTGGAATTTCCCATTCAAAGTCTTTAGAGAACTCAGTGACGACTGCTCCCTTGAGATTATCCCTGCTTCTAAACCCCCTTTAGAATCTGTGTCTGTCCCCATCCCTATTAAATACTCCATGGATGTGGACACCCAATTCCCTTCTGAATCTGACAATGACGATGAGTCCAAAAGTGACCTCCCTACATCTAAACAGTGGGGGAGGCCTTTAGGCTCAAAAAATAAGAACTCCTCTGGTAAGAAGAATCAGGAAATATCCCCTCTTCTTATGACCTCAATTGATGGGGCTGCAGAATAGTGCTCCACCCCTCCACATGTTTCCTCATGAATTGGATCTCCTGGAATATTAGGGGTCTCGAGTGCCCGAATAGAAAGTTTGTCACTAAGTGGTTCTTTGATACCTATAATTCCATGGATTTTCTGATGCTTCAAGAAATTAAAGCTATTGGTTTCATGCTCGAGTCCAATCTTAATTTAATTTGGATTGATGCATTCAAATATTATACGACACATCCTAGAGGCAGGGGTGGCATAACGTTACTGGTTAAACCCAAGTGGGGAAACTATATTATGGACAATGGCCTCTCCCCCTTCCAAAGAGTTGTTTGGATCACTATTAATTATAACAATTGTGTCTTTGGCATCTTCTCTATTTATGCCCCGAATGACTCTAGGGAGAGGGATAGCTTATGGGATTGGCTGGTGGCTCTCCCCAATATCCTGTGGCTTATTGGGGGGGATTTCAACATCGTGGAATCCTAGGAAGACAAAATTGGAGGCATCCCATTTTCTTAGAAGGACCATGAAAAACTTCACTGGAATAGGATGAAAGAGTCTAAACACCTTTTTGATCCCTTAGCTGGTAATAGGGATACTAATTTGGGGATATGGTATACTTGGTGTAATTTTCAGCAAGGTTCCTCTATAATTGACTCAAGACTTTATCATTTTTATGGTAATAAATTTATTTTTTCTTTCTTACCTGATAACCAGGATAATTATGTCCTTGTCACCTCCACTACCCTTTCCAATCACCATCCTATCTTCGCTTGCATCAGACTTAATAACTCCCCTGTGCATGATAGAGGCTCCAACTCTAAATTTATCTTGAATACTAGTCTTCTCAAAGATGAGGATGTTCTGGCTACCATCCACATCATTTGGCATATCAAAAAATTCAATTCCCCCAACTATTCCCATGCAGACAGATGAAATATGAACCTACGTGCCTAGCAAAATTTTCTTAAAACCATTGGCCAAAAAAGAGCCAATGATTATAGGTTTATTGAGAAACATCTTTCCTCTGACCTTCTGAAGGCTGAGGCTAACATCCAAGATGATCCCTCGAATGCTGATCTTATCTACCATGTGATCTCTACCAAAGAATCCCTCAGAAAGTATCAACAAGTTAAGATTTGTGGTGCTAAGATTAGGTCCTGTGCTCATTCTCTTCATTCTGATGATCATGGCTCTAAATTCTTCTTTAATCTTATTAAGCATAATCAGTCCAATGATTCTATTTATAGGCTTTTAGTTAACAATCAAGATACTTTAGATTTGAATATCATTAAAAAGGCTTTTGTTGATTACTACAAAAAAATCTTCACCTTTGAGGATTCGGAAGAGATCACCACCCTTAGAAACAATTGTAAGCCTCTTACCCTTAAAAAGTTATCCAGAGCTGATGTTGACCTATTGTCTAAGGATATATCTTTGGATGAAATTTAAAGAGCTATTAAGTCTCTTCATAAGGATAAGGCCCCTGGGCTGGATGGCCTTCTTGTGGAATTCTATAAAGCTAACATTGATTGGATTTGTAAAGATCTTCAAGAGATCTATGTGGAATCTCTTGCCAATGGTTCCCTTGGAGCTACTATTAATAGTGGTATCATTAAGCTTATCCCCAAGGATGGGGAAAGACCTCTCATTAAGAATTGGAGACCTATTACTCTCCTCAATGTTTCTTACAAGATTTTGGCCAGGATTTTGGCTCTTAGGCTTGTGGATATCCTGTCTAATTTTATTTGTGTTACCTAGACTAGTTTCATTAAGGGTAGATATAATCTTGAGAATTTAATCACTAGTTGGGAAGCCATGAATTGGGCTAACTACTCTTACTAGAACTCTTCCATGTTTCTCCTTGACTTTGAAAAAGCCTATGACAGTGTGGAATGGAGCTTTATCTCTATGATGCTTGAGGCCTTTGGTTTCCCTAGTACCTTCTACAATTCAGTGTGTGTGCTGCTTAATGACGCCCTTGCCCAAGTTGATGTTAATGGATCCCTTTCTGATCCCTTCCCCCTTGGTAGATCCGTTAGGCAAGGCTGTTCTTTGGTCCCTGCCCTTTTTGTTATAGCTTCGGAAGCCCTATACTACATCCTTAGAGATAACTGTATGTCCCCTTCTATTAAAGGTGTATATTTTCCCAATAACGATGAGCTTATCAACTGCCAATTTGCTGATGACACACACCATTTTCTTTCAAGCTAATGCTAATAACTTTGAAGCCTTACAAACCAAGATTAATCTTTTCTACACTATTTCTGGTGCTCGTTTATCTCAATCCAAATCCATATGTCTTGGTTGGGAGGATCAACTTCCTGAGTGGTTTAAATATTATAACTTTCAATGGGGTGGCCCTCATAAAATTGTCAGATATCTTGGCATTCCTTTTTCTATTGAGCCCTCCCTCAAAGACATGTGGTTTTGGATTAAGGATAAGATTACCATGAAGCTGAATAAATGGCATAAGAGATCCTTATCTTTAGCTAACAGAGTTTAAGTTTTCCAAATGATTCTCTCCTCTTGTAATGTCTACTACTCTTATGCCTGGATGTTCAGTAATTACCAAATCCTGAAAATTCAAAAAGATATCAGGAAGTTTCTTTGGTCTGATGGTAAAGGTAATAAAAAGATGCTTGTTGTTAAATGGGACTAGTGCCACACTGATAAGCTCCTTGGGGGGTTGGGGTTGAAGGATCTTAAACTCCAAGGAACTGCTCTTTCCGTCAAGTGGATCTTTCACTCTATGGATGGTAATGATCCATGGAAGGTCCTTGTTTGGCATAATATTGAAAGGGGCTTCCCTAAAAATGCTAAATCTTGGAAGAATCTTCCCTTCAGTGATTTGATTATTGGTAACTTCCCTATTGTTGTTCAAAGCTCTATTATCTTTAGATCCATATGGAAAGCTTGGGATCATGTCAGGAAGTATATTACCAACAAGGACTTCCATTATGCTAAGCATCTATATGGTGAAAGATCCATCTGGTGGAACTTACACTTGTCTGAGAAACCCCTTGCCCTCTCCCAAGGTTGCTCTGCTCGGTATTGGTCTAAGATGGACATCTCTCAGTTGGTTGACCTATTTGATTAGGATAAGCTTATCACCTGGGATGATCTTAGGAACATATATGATATCCCGATCTCTTAGAAGAAGACTTACAATATGATTCTTAAGGCATCTAAGGACCTGCCTATTGTCTGTCATGTGGACTCTCATAGATACTTAAAATGTAAATGGTCTGATGGGGTCATTATGTCCAAAATCAAAGCCAAAAATATATACAATATTATTGGGCATAATGAGACCATCATTGACCATGTTAACTCTGTTTGGTATTCCTCCTTTGATAACGGTTCTTGGAAGAAATACTTTGACATTCTTTGGAAAGGTACTATTGAACCTAAAATTAAATGCTTTAAATTGCTGGTCTTGCTTGATAGACTTCTGATTAGAAAAGATGCTTCCATGAATGATTTTTGTAGCTTATACAGACTTCCTAAAATTGGTAGACATATTCTTTTTTATTGTATTTTTGCTAAGGAAATTTGGAATATGTTTGGTATCACTTATCCTATAAATGTGAATATTCTTGAAATTATCACTGGAAATATTGATGGGCTTAAAAAAGATTCTAATCTCTTTTGGAATATTCTCTATTCTAACGTTCTTTGGCAGATCTAAAAGTGCAGGAATGAGGAAATGTATCAAAGCAACCCTAGAGTTCTTACTGAGTGTTTTCGTAAACTCACTTACTTTAAAATATTTTTACAAGTTCACACTACTATGATGATGGACAAGGACAAGCTTAAGAGGTTCCTGAAAGATGGTTATGCCACCTTCTTCATCTATGAGCTGAAGCATGGCTACGAGTGGAGAAGAAATATTGATGATCTTCAGATGTTCAAAAGGACCTACAAAAAGCTCAACCAAAAGATTAAAAAGATCATCAAGTCTAAAAAGGACCAGATCTTCATGTTGTCTCAATCCAGGAGCATAAAAATATTGTTTGGATGGAGGGTCCTAGGGGGTGGACACCCATGATGATATCTTGCACTAGTCTTTTATCATACTTTCATATGTGTTGATCTTGTTAGCTTGTACATTCCGTTGTAAGTTCTTTTTGTGAGGTCGGGCCTCTTCGTCTGTACTTTCCGTTGTAACTGAACTGGATATTTCGATTGTTCCTTTTTTTGATCCTCTTATATATAATATTAAAAAAATTATACAAACCTTAAAACTGCTATTATGTGATTTAAGTTTTTTATGAATATTCATATTTATTAAAATAAAATAATAATATTTATTAAATTAGCTAATTAAACTAGCTATTATAATGTAGCAAAATGATCAAAATAATAGTTGTATACAATACTTAAAATGGTTTTAGAATATAGAAATAAGATATACATAAAATAAAAAAAATTAAAATTAAAATAGTAAATTAAAAAAATAATAATACAATTCTTATAATATATTAATATAATTAATAATAATCTCTTGGAAAAATGTGACAAATAAATAGAAAAGAAAATATATACATGTATACTAATTTTATATCACTCAAAATTTTTAGCCAATTAAATTTGAGAAAATTAATTTTTCAAATTTGTTTTGTTAAAAAATGTAACTTTACTTTATAAAATATCAAAATATGATATTGTTAACAAAACTGAAAAAAAAAGATTAGTTAAACTTAGGTAGTTTAATCACTAAAAAGCCTTGGGAGGAACTAAAAAGCTTATGATAGAAACTAATAATAATATTATACATAAGATTATTCCAATAGTATTTTAGAATAAGTTTCATACAAATGCTAAATTGTTCAGTCAATGACGATAACGAGATGCATATACAATGGCAAACAGGGATTTGAGATGGCAATTTGATTACATATAATTCATTTATGTGTATGGTGCATATTGTAATAGCATTGAAATTTGGGTATTGAAAATGACGAGTTCAATTCTTTTGAGGGAAAAAGATGAGGTATTTATACAATCTTTTCAATTCCAATTTAATTAAAAACATTTAATGGTTTTATAATAAATAATTATATATTTAATGTAAAAATAAACTGCTCCAATTTACAAATTAATAATTAAGTTTCAGAGCTCCCTCTACGCAATTTAATATATACCAGAAACAGTTGTATATCAAGAAAATATACACTTTACAGAAACTTTTAAACTTAATGGTAATGTGAGTGCAGATTGATTTGAGGGATCACAATTCACTAGAATAGTTAGCTTATCAATGCATTATAAATTTGTAGTTTAAGGCTGACTTCCTGACAATGATAGTCAGAATTCTAAATGCATTAAGAAAATACCATGTTCTATTAAATACCAAGTACCTTAAACTTCTTGACTGATTCAATCAGAATGAAGAATCCCATCTCGAATGTATTAGGTGGATATCAATATTAAGAAAAAACATCCATTGCAGGTAATGTAGAGATAAACAAAGATATTTCATAGCAGTTGGAATAATCAGTATTAGTCTGCAATTTTTATAAAGATTTAGTATATTATTTTAATATATTAGTAATTTTATAATAATCTCGCTATTGTGTCATACTTTGAAAAGTCAAATGGATAACTTGCTGAGAGCCTTAGAAAAAGTTACAAATAATTCACCATAGTAAGAAAACTCATTCTCTATATCATCTTGAACTGCCATTAGAAGCTGGTGGATGCTCAAGCTGTAACAAGAATGAAGGTCTGTAAAGAGAAATGCTATTTGAATGAAATATTGTATGTTTAGATATTGAATACAGCATTAAATACAGTAATGTGGTACATTGTTATTCTGATTGCAATTCTGGATTTGCAATATATTGGGTGATTGCAGAAATTTGTAGTAGCTGTGGAAATGTGCTGTGAAAAATGCAAGACAAGGGTCTTAAAAACTGTTGCCAAAGTTGAAGATGATTATTGAGATCGATGGTCTTTTAATGTTCAGTAGATCCAATCAAAGAGCGTGTTTCGTTCTATTGGGTTATATTCTCCAAAACTTGTTTTGATTGAATTGATGTAGGATTTCAATTATACCAAATTAGCACTGTAAGTATATCTGTCACTGTATTTAATAGAATTAGAAAGGGAAGATTATTTCAAATTGGTGCTTTTAGATGGCTTTACCTAGGAGTTTCATTATTAAGTTCACAGTCTTGTTCACAGTACATCATTGGTTTTCTGTTTAGGACATATTATCAATTGCTTATTTAACTATTTTGTCTAATTATTAAGTTTCATTATTAAGTTTCAGAGCTCCCTCTACGCAATTTAATGTATACCAGAAACAGTTGTATATCAAGAAAATATACACTTCACAGAAACTTTTAAACTTAATGGTAATGTGAGTGCAGATTGATTTGAGGGATCACAATTCACTAGAGTAGTTAGCTTATCAATGCATTATAAATTTGTAATTAAGGCTGACTTCCTGACAATGATAGTCAGAATTCTAAATGCATTAAGAAAATACATGTTCTATAAAATACCAAGTACCTTACACTTCTTGACTAATTCAATCAGAATGAAGAATCCCATCTCGAATGTATTAGGTGGATATCAATATTAAGAAAGAACATCCATTGCAGGTAATGTAGAGATAAACAAAGATTTTATATAGCAGTTGGAATAATCAGTATTACTCTGCAATTTTTATAAAGATTTAGTATATTATTTTAATATATTAGTATTTTTATAAGAATCTCAGTATTGTTTCATACTTTGAAAAGTCAAATGGATAACTTTCTGAGAGCCTTAGAAAAAGTTACAAATAATTCACCATAGTAAGCAAACTCATTCTCTATGTCACCTTGAACTGCCATTACAAGCTGGTGGATGCTCAAGCTGTAACAAGAATGAAGGTCTGTACAGAGAAATGCTATTTTGAATGAAATATTGTATGTTTAGATATTGAATACAGCATTAAATACTGTAATGTGGTACATTGTTATTCTGATTGCAATTCTGGGTTTGCAATATATTGGGTGATTGCAGAAAGTTGTAGTAGCTGTGGAAATGTGCTGTGAAAAATGCAAGACAAGGGTCTTAAAAACTGTTGCCAAAGTTGAAGATGATTATTGAGATCGATGGTCTTTTAATGTTCAGTAGATCCAATCAAAGAGCGTGTTTCGTTCTATTGGGTTATATTCTCCAAAACTTGTTTTGATTGAATTGATGTAGGATTTCAATTATACCAAATTAGCACTGTAAGTATATCTGTCACTGTATTTAATAGAATAAGAAAGGGAAGATTATTTCAAATTGGTGCTTTTAGATGGCTTTACCTAGGAGTTTCATTATTAAGTTCACAGTCTTGTTCACAGTACATCATTGGTTTTCTGTTTAGGACATATTATCAATTGCTTATTTAACTATTTTGTCTAATTATTAAGTTTCATTATTAAGTTTCAGAGCTCCCTCTACGCAATTTAATGTATACCAGAAACAGTTGTATATCAAGAAAATATACACTTCACAGAAACTTTTAAACTTAATGGTAATGTGAGTGCAGATTGATTTGAGGGATCACAATTCACTAGAGTAGTTAGCTTATCAATGCATTATAAATTTGTAATTAAGGCTGACTTCCTGACAATGATAGTCAGAATTCTAAATGCATTAAGAAAATACATGTTCTATAAAATACCAAGTACCTTACACTTCTTGACTAATTCAATCAGAATGAAGAATCCCATCTCGAATGTATTAGGTGGATATCAATATTAAGAAAGAACATCCATTGCAGGTAATGTAGAGATAAACAAAGATTTTATATAGCAGTTGGAATAATCAGTATTACTCTGCAATTTTTATAAAGATTTAGTATATTATTTTAATATATTAGTATTTTTATAAGAATCTCAGTATTGTTTCATACTTTGAAAAGTCAAATGGATAACTTTCTGAGAGCCTTAGAAAAAGTTACAAATAATTCACCATAGTAAGCAAACTCATTCTCTATGTCACCTTGAACTGCCATTACAAGCTGGTGGATGCTCAAGCTGTAACAAGAATGAAGGTCTGTACAGAGAAATGCTATTTTGAATGAAATATTGTATGTTTAGATATTGAATACAGCATTAAATACTGTAATGTGGTACATTGTTATTCTGATTGCAATTCTGGGTTTGCAATATATTGGGTGATTGCAGAAAGTTGTAGTAGCTGTGGAAATGTGCTGTGAAAAATGCAAGACAAGGGTCTTAAAAACTGTTGCCAAAGTTGAAGATGATTATTGAGATCGATGGTCTTTTAATGTTCAGTAGATCCAATCAAAGAGCGTGTTTCGTTCTATTGGGTTATATTCTCCAAAACTTGTTTTGATTGAATTGATGTAGGATTTCAATTATACCAAATTAGCACTGTAAGTATATCTGTCACTGTATTTAATAGAATAAGAAAGGGAAGATTATTTCAAATTGGTGCTTTTAGATGGCTTTACCTAGGAGTTTCATTATTAAGTTCACAGTCTTGTTCACAGTACATCATTGGTTTTCTGTTTAGGACATATTATCAATTGCTTATTTAACTATTTTGTCTAATTATTAAGTTTCATTATTAAGTTTCAGAGCTCCCTCTACGCAATTTAATGTATACCAGAAACAGTTGTATATCAAGAAAATATACACTTCACAGAAACTTTTAAACTTAATGGTAATGTGAGTGCAGATTGATTTGAGGGATCACAATTCACTAGAGTAGTTAGCTTATCAATGCATTATAAATTTGTAATTAAGGCTGACTTCCTGACAATGATAGTCAGAATTCTAAATGCATTAAGAAAATACATGTTCTATAAAATACCAAGTACCTTACACTTCTTGACTAATTCAATCAGGATGAAGAATCCCATCTCGAATGTATTAGGTGGATATCAATATTAAGAAAGAACATCCATTGCGGGTAATGTAGAGATAAACAAAGATTTTATATAGCAGTTGGAATAATCAGTATTACTCTGCAATTTTTATAAAGATTTAGTATATTATTCTAATATATTAGTATTTTTATAAGAATCTCAGTATTGTTTCATACTTTGAAAAGTCAAATGGATAACTTTCTGAGAGCCTTAGAAAAAGTTACAAATAATTCACCATAGTAAGCAAACTCATTCTCTATGTCATCTTGAACTGCCATTACAAGCTGGTGGATGCTCAAGCTGTAACAAGAATGAAGGTCTGTACAGAGAAATGCTATTTTGAATGAAATATTGTATGTTTAGATATTGAATACAGCATTAAATACTGTAATGTGGTACATTGTTATTCTGATTGCAATTCTGGGTTTGCAATATATTGGGTGATTGCAGAAAGTTGTAGTAGCTGTGGAAATGTGCTGTGAAAAATGCAAGACAAGGGTCTTGAAAACTGTTGCCAAAGTTGAAGGTGATTATTGAGATCAATGGTCTTTTAATGTTCAGTAGATCTAATCAATGTGCACGTTTCATTCTATTGGATTATATTCTCCAAGACTTGTTTTGATTGAATTGATGTAGGATTTCAATTATACCTAGTTATCATTGTAAGTATATCTGTCATTGTATTTAATAGAATTAGAAAGGGAAGATTATTTCAAATTGGTGCTTTTAGATGGCTTTACCTAGGAGTTTCATTCTTAAGTTCACAGTCTTGACATCATTGGTTTTCTGTTTAGGACAAATTATCAATTGCTTATTTGACTATTTTGGCTAATAGCATAGCTGTCCAAAGAACTTAAAATCATCAGAATGGTTTTCTTTAAAATGAAATTCTATTCAATGTATTTTGGTGATGATTACAGGGGTGGATTCCATTGAAGTGGATGCCTCCAAGAATATAGTGACAGTCATTGGAGATGTAGACCCTGTCAAAATTACAGTAAAGATCAGAAAATTCAGCAAGTGTGCACAGATTGTAAGTGTTGGACCTCATCCTCCACCAAAAAAGCCAGAAGAGAAAAAAGAGGTGAAAAAAGAAACGAAACCACAGCCTGAAGAAAAAATCTACATTCTGCCACCATGTTGTCAAAGATGCGAGGGTGGGTATTATTTCTATGACGACTTTGACAGAC
Source organism: Chamaecyparis obtusa (assembly GCA_027943335.1). Classification (NCBI taxonomy): domain Eukaryota; kingdom Viridiplantae; phylum Streptophyta; class Pinopsida; order Cupressales; family Cupressaceae; genus Chamaecyparis; species Chamaecyparis obtusa. The sequence continues at coordinate 2,052,959 of BSBK01001152.1, read as the reverse complement.
AAAACTACAATTTGTGCAGTATTACCTAGTTAGGTTTAAATTGAATGTGCCTTGAACATTGAAAGCTGTACTAGTTCATTTGGTGACAGTTGTCACGTTTGGGTGGTTAATTTGTGGTGATGTTCTTATTACAAGATTTCAATTTCTACTAGCACTTGCATCAACAAGGTGCAATGGTACGCCGATAGCAAGATATGCTTTAAATATTATACTAATAAAATAATATTGAAATATGATAAATAAGTTTTGTGTTAAAAAATAATGAGACTTTGGCGTGACAAGGAGAAGATCTTGGAGTGTAAGTTTTGTGTTAAAAAATAATGATACTTTGGCGTGACGAGGAGAAGATCTTGGAGTTTGTTGAATTAGGGTGCTCCATGCAATGGAAATAGATAATTGTGGAAACCTCTTGTACATCTTTGCAATCCTAGAGGATGCATCCTTTTGCTCCTTCTCCTCGTCTTTATTGTCTTCTTCTTCCTCCTCTTTCTCCTCTCCTCCTCCTTCTCCTTCTCCTCCCGTCCTCCTTCTTCCTCTTCTCCTCCTTCTTCCTCCTCTTCTTCACTATCTTCTTCTTTCTCCTCTATCTCCTTTCCTTCTTCTTATTTCTCCTCTTCCTACTCTCATTCATCTTCATCTTCATCTCCTCCTCCTCCTTCAACTTAAAAATGAAAAGATACAACTTGAGACCCTAAAAAAACCAGTGGAAACTCCATCCAACCCTAGTCTCATGGTGTTGCGGGCATAGGAAAAGATGAAATGAGTAAGCTAACATCTCCATAGAATGATGATAAGGAGGGAAGACAACAGTACACAAAAGAGCACAAGTTGTTGAGCAGAAGCTAAAAATGTTGTACGTCAATTCTCTATTAGAATCTCAAGAAAATTACATAGTAGTCAAGCTCATTTCTTCCATATTTGATACTACTAAAATTTGTAAATTGTTATGAATGCATTTATCACTTGAAGAATTAAAATTTGGTGCTATCATTATTTGTCGACCAAAATAATGATACCAAAACAAATCAAAATCATACCAAACAGAAAGAACTACTGCCACCCCTTGTTAATTTTTATGAATCCACAATAAGTATGAACCATGTATTCAGATAACAGTCAACAAAAATTGCAAAATCTATCAAATAGAATATTTAAGTAAATGGAACAAGTATACATCCACAAGATTACACAAGATAAGATTTATGTGGGTAATCTTTGGGGTAGAAAACCCACCGCAAATAGACATTCATGCTTATAATAGTCAAAATATACCAAAAGTCAATACACCAAGGTCTTTCACAAAGTTTCAATCTATCTTTTGCACACTTCTTTTGCAATTTCTCTAATGTTTCATGGCAAACAATGCTTGATCTAATGCTAAAGTTTCGGCCTATACATCTGTGTAAACTTCTAACCTTGGCAACCTCACAGGAAAAGCTACATATACACATTTGCATGAGATTAGCAACCACCTAATCATCCAACACACACATAGAATACCATGAGACACAGAAGTATAATCGACCATTACATGACGTAAACATGCCACACATATGCCCCAATATGATGTCTCCACATGGATAATCACCTTACATATAGAGTCGTTGTCACACAATGAACCAATAGTTATATCCTTTACATTGTCAACATACATCCATGTTTCCCGTATACAGCTACTTTCTTGCAGTAGAAAACACAAACATAACAAACATAATTTCACTTCTGGCTGCTTGCAGTTACATGTGCCATCTTCCAAAACGTGCCACAAGAATTTCAGCTTTGCCACACGTGCTCATACATCACTATTCATGCTTCCAGCGAACTCTATCTTCATATGGAGTTGTGAGTTCTTCAAGATAATTTGCAGTTGTTGTCACAACACCACCACATGTAAACAAACCATGCATGTTGCACCACAACCTACAGCCACTACATCACCACATGTAAATCAACATATATGTTGCACCATAAAACTTGAAACTCGCCGCATTACACTACAATATACTCTATAGAAAAGTTATTCCTACAAGGAATCATTGTAGGTGAATATCACCCCCAATCCAAACACTTATGGTAAGGTTTTGTTCCACGTTAATAATCTCTAGCTCACTGTGTTTGTTGTGAATAATCCCCATGGTTAAAAATTGTCAAAACAAGGTTATTTATGACCATCCCCCACGCTAAAATCTTTTTCCAATTCAGAGGCAAACTTTGGTATACAAGTATCAGGTTGTTTTCCTAGAATCTACCCTCTCTCCAATTCTAAAATCACTAGCATTTGTCATGTAGTGGCATATATCCCTGTGAGAGGACTTTATTTTGCATAATTGTTAAAAAGGTGCATTTACACTCTTGGCATATTTGACCAATTCAAATTCACATTCATGCACTCAACCAACATTTCTCAGTTGAGGGTTTGATGCATTTCAATTGTTGACGATATGGGTTAACGCATTAAGTAACAAATCAAGCAGCCCGGAATACGCTAACATCTTGCTTTACCTCACTACATCAGAAAATCCAAATGCTCCTCCGTAAAGTGAAGATAAAATGGAAAAAAAACTCCCCTGAATACGAAATTTCTTTTACTCTATGTGATCCCGTTTTCAATTTTTTGAATCTTTAAAGAAAAGTTAAAACATAGAGAGTTTATGTCCAGGGCTCCAGGGTACAGAAAATTTCTGCTATTTATGTTTTCTTGAAAATGCACAATAAATTGCGTCCCCAGTTTTGGTATTTTCATTTAGCTCGCAGTGTAAAGGAAAATGGCACAAACACCCAGAAGACCATAAAAGGTTTTGTTCACAACAAACCAAATGTCCATCTATTTATTAAATGTTATTGAGTTCTGAACATAGTAACGCATCTAAAATACCCGTATTGCAAGAAACGTAAGACTCATATTAATTGTACATCTTCACATTTGACAGAAGACTCAATTTACTAGTTCATAGAAAACAAATTAGAACTGGAGTAAATTCTGTAGTTAAGTGCGCTCGAGCTGGAGTAGTACTGGGATGGGTGACCTCCCAGGAAGTCCCGGTGTTTCACCTCTGTGAGCATCACCTAGATCCAATGAGTGCTAAGTGTTCCATTTCATTCTCATGAGAGATGGGTTCGGTGAACTACTACTCATGAATCATGGGTCAATGAGTTTGACTCAAAAAAGCTACACAGTTAAATCCTGATAGCAATATCACAATTTGACTTGCTGTGGAAAATATCTCCTACTTATCAATTGATGAGCTTAAGGGGCTTTCTAATGAATGGTTCATAAGTCACAACATTTGGTGAAGGTTTTGCAAATGAGGATGCAAGTAGAGTGGGTTTAACCATGGAGGAAATTCCGTAGTTAAGCGCGTTCGAGCTAAAGTAGTACTGGGATGGGTGACCTCTTGGGAAGTCCCGGTGCTTCACCTCTATGAGCATCACCTAGATCCAATGAGTGCTAAGTGTTCCATTTCATTCTCATGAGAGATGGGTTCGGTGAACCACTACTCATGAATCATGAGTCAATGAGTTTGACTCAAAAAAACTACACAGTTAAATCCTGATAGCAATATCACAATTTGACTTGCTGTGGAAAATATCTCCTACTTATCAATTGATGAGCTTAAGGGGCTGTCTAATGAATGGTTCATAAGGCACAACTCTTGGTGAAGGTTTTGCAAATGAGGATGCAAGTAGAGTGGGTTTAACCATGGAGGAAATTCCGTAGTTAAGCGCGCTCGAGATGGAGTAGTACTGGGATGGGTGACCTCCCGGGAAGTCCCGGTGCTTCACCTCTGTGAGCATCACCTAGATCCAATGAGTGCTAAGTGTTCCATTTCATTCTCATGAGAGATGGGTTCGGTGAACCACTACTCATGAATCATGTGTCAATGAGTTTGACTCAAAAAAACTACACAGTTAAATCCTGATAGCAATATCACAATTTGACTTGCTGTGGAAAATATCTCCTGCTTATCAAATCAGAACTGGTCAAAAAAACCACCACGGATTCAAAAACACATAAATGGAGTTTCCTCAAATCGACTTAGTGAAAAAAATCCAAGACTCGTATTAATTCTACGTAACATTAAAATCCAATGGCCTTCATGTTTGAGAGAGGAGACAGTTTACATAACTGGCTAAAAACAATCAACTCTGTGAAGATAAAACTAATATCAATGGTACTTGTAAATACTGTCAAAACCCCCAAAAAATCATATTATAAGGGGACATTATTTATTCAACTCTTCGCAAAAGTCAAAAGTGGGAAAATGTTCATTACAGATTTCACAAAAAACTAAATAAAATGAGATGCCCGAGAATAAACTCCGTGAGCACAAATCTCACATCAGTTGTTCAAAAGTCCAAACCAGACGAACTTCAAATATAATAGGAAACATAATTTATTAAACTCATTTTTAAGAAAAACTCATTGTTAGCTAAGAAGAACAGGAAATTGCGTTTACATGGATTGGGTATTGAGTGAGGAGTTGGAGGAGGTGATGAAAAGTGGTTGCCAAGTAATGCTCTGCGCTCTTCCTCTGTAAGTGATTCCAATTGCACGGAGATCTCTGCTTTCCATTTGAGTAGCAGGATGTCGGAAGTGACTACAAAAGCTAAACAAAACAACATGATCAGTTATAAGGCGATCAGAAGAACAACGAAGAAATATCGTTATCCACAAAACTCCGCGGAAAAAACACCTTACTGCCATGATTCTGTAGAAAAAATGGAGCTCTTTTAATGTAGTGAAAATATTTCAGGTTGTCGTCCACATGTTTATCCCACGCAAAACAAAGTCTATTGGATTTTCTCACATTATCCCCCTTTTTCCACGTTAGCTGACCGGAAAAATATATTCCGTATTAGACAATTCCGTCAACAGCTATGTCCACAATAAAAAAGTCTATTGGCTTAATTAAAATTTTATTGTTGAATGTTCATGTTAAAAATGAGGCAGTCATCTATAATTTCATTTCAATTAAAAAAAATTTACCCTTAGAAAAACTTGGTAGAAAAACTTGGTCTAATAAGAAATTTATATCATGATATATGTAACCATTCTGAATTTATTTAGAATTGAGAATTGCATTGATAATATTTAGAATTCAGATTGCAGTTGGTAGAGACTATTTGTGAGTGGGAGGTCGAAAGTTTAAAACTTGAGTTTCCACTTGTTCTCTTTTAGCAGTCTAAGTCTATGTAATGTCCCCATTTTTAATAAATTAATTTTTATTAATTATTGGTTCTAGAATTTAAATAATATTATAAATGAATCTTCAATTAATAAAAAAGGGTCAATTTTTATTATTAATTTTCGTACGTGTTTGCCGTGTCGGCATTCTTTTGTAAACCCTCGGGAGTTTCTCCGAAAGGGTATTTATGACTGACATGTAGGAAGTATTTTTCATGTTGAGATTTGATACTTTGTTGTATTTTTTGTGAATTCCTGTTGGGATTCTGTTGTCCGCCATTTCAAAGGTGAAATATCCTCCTTATTTGGTATTTTGCAGTTTCGGTGGGATTCAACCCTCACCCTATTTTACTTGTTTCTTTTCTGGTTCTGGATTTAGAAAATCTAAAACAATATCTATTATTCATATTTCCCCTTGCAAGTGTTTAAGATTGATCTGTGTGGTGGCATTAAAGATTGGAACGAACCTCATCCCTTGGCAGTGTGCTTCCAACATCAATCTGTACCACTCTCATTCTCCTGCATACTCCCAACTTTCATCCATTCAGCACCCCAACTTCCATTCGTACGACACCCCAGCTTCCATCTACCCCAGCTTCAGTATGTACGGTAGCCCAACTTCCATCTGTACGGCATCCCAACTTCCATCCACCTCAGCTTCCAACGTACGGCAACCCAACTTCCATCCACCCCAACTTCCAACGTACGACACCCCAACTTCCAACGTACGACACCCCAACTTCTATCCACTCCAACTTCCAACATACGACAACCCAACTTCCATCCATACGACACCTCAGCTTCCTTCCGTATTACAACTCACTTCCTTCTTATACTTAACACACTTCCTTTTGTGCTACAACATACTTCCTCTGTACTACAACTCACTTCCTTCCCATACTCAACACACTTCCTCCTATACTGCAACTCACTTCCTTTTGTATTGCAACTCACTTCCTTCCAGACTGCAACTCACTTCCTTCAACACACTTCCTTTCATACTGTCTCTCCGTACGGCCTACAAACTTACCATCTTATGGCCAAGCTACCATACCATACGACATCCAGCTTCCCATTTGTATGGGTCTTGACTTTCGTATGACTTTGATCTCACCGTACGACTCCTCTATTTCTTTTGTACGCTACATCAGACCTCCACCATACGGGCATTCAATCTCTTCCATGCACTCACTCCTAGGCTTCGTATGGTTACTCCTTGTTGCCATACGCTTCTTCTTAGCAACTGTACGGTCACTTCCATACATAGGGAGGATAATAGTCTCTTCCACTAGCATAATTAGCCTCTGTACTGCTAATCACGCAATGCTCAGCCAAAACTAGTGGTTCGGTACATTACAGTGGTATCAGAGCTGGTGATCTTGCCAGCCTATTGAGATGATTGAGAAATTTTGGGGTTTGGATCACAGTATGACACCCAGTAGTGATGGACAGTGGTGGTTGAAGGAACTACAAAGGATTAGCAAAGAGCTTAGCGAGGGTATTAATCTTCCATTAGATATATTAGAAGTATGTTTGTGTAAGGTTGACCAATTACCTTCAAGATTTATATAGAGGATCCTTTCTCCAATTAAGGATGCCTTAAGTCAACTTAGGCTTTTGAGACACCATGACAAGGAAATGAAGTTAGCAGCTGCAACATGTCTCAGTGAGATTTTGAGAGTATGGGCTCCTAGATAACTCAATGATGACAACACCATGATAGAGATATTGCATTTGATCATTGACAACCTTCAGAGTCTTGATGACTTCAGTGGTGACCCTTTTGGTAGGAGATGTACAATATTGGAGAATTGTGCAAATGTCAAAGTAAGTAACCTCCTCTTAGATCTAGAGTTGCAAGACTTGATCCATGATATGTTTCATCACTTCTTGGTTACAATCAAGGAATGTCATGATAGTAAGGTTTCAGTTGCTATTGAAAGCCTTATGATTTCGTGCATTGAAGAGATGGGATGAAATATCCCAACCTATCATATCTATGTTGGGCTGTTCGTAATCTCGAATGTGTCCCATCTATGAAACTATGTAGATTGGTCAGTAATGTATTTAAGCATTGTGAAGAAAAACTAATATCTCATTTTCACAAGTGGGAGAAAGTAGATGATGGTGATAAGGGTGATGCATTACATGAAGAGGATGAAGGCATGATCACAAAACTGCTCCAGGAGGATCTGCTAAATCTTGCTATTACACCTACATGTGGAGAACACCAAAAAAATGAAGTTATTTGCATGGATATTTCCAAGACAACCTGGACAGATCAAGGTGACATAAGCTCTTCTATTGCTCCATTTCATGAGTCAGGCCTTCAGTTCATTGAGTATGGAGCCCTTTCTTATGTGCAGAAAGTTGTGCCTGTCGCCGAGGCCTTGTCCATCTCAATTGCCAAGGCTATGTCTTTCATTGATGCTCTGACCATCACTGAAGCTGTGTCAGTCGCAAAGGCTCTGTTAGTTGCTGAGATTGTATCTGTTTTCGAGGCTCTAACTGTCGCTGAGGCTATGTTTGTTATTGAGGTTGTGTCTCTCACAGAAGCTGTGTCTCTCACCAAAGCTAGGTCAGTTGTTAAGGCTTTTTCTATCACCGAGATTATGCCCATTATTGAGGCTGTGTTTGCCGCTAAGGCTCTGTGGGTCACCGAGGCCTTGTTTGTTATCGAGTTTCTCTCTATCATGGTTGAGACTCTATCTACCATTGAGATTGCATTGGTTGTCATGGCTGTGTCCATCACTGAGGCTTTGTTTTCCACTGAGATTTCTTATAGATCGAGATTTCCTTTAGATGGAGATTCCCTTCTAGTTAAGATTGTCTTTGGAACAAGATCCCCTTCGAGCTGAGATTGCCTTCAGATCGAAATTCCCTTCAGGCAGAGATTGCCTTCTAGACATCTAACAAATTTACCTCTGGGTAGAGATCACCTTCAGAATATTACTGTGTGGTTGGCATCATCATCGGTGTCTGTGTGCATACTAGAAGAGCTTGTTGAACATGAGCGTGTGAAAGATTTCATGCCTTGGCGTTGTTGGGATCCTGGTGAAGGGCATGGCAATAGTTATATCAGAGTGACGTAGTTAAAGCTTGATGATGGTTTACTCATCTCAACTAAATCCAACTATGTGCATATGATCCAAAAGCAGCACTGAGTTTTCAATGGATACTACTACCAACATCCACACTTGTCTTTGGATTTGAGCATTGATGAGTTTGATGTTTGGTTTCATTGGGATCTTGGTGACTCTAGGCATGGCAACAATTATACTAGAGTGGAGCAGCAGAAGCTTGATGGACAGTTACTTTTCTCACTTTCTTCCAAGCACATGGTCATGTTGCGGCTTGAGGGTTCTAGTGGATACAGTTATCAATGTCTGCGCTTAGTTTGAAATCCTGGAGTATTGATGGTTTTCTTGAGGACAAGCAATCTTTGGGCGGTAAGGATTTGTAATGTCCCCATTTTTAATAAATTATTTTTTATTAATTATTGGTCCTAGAATTTAAATAATATTATAAATAGACCTTTAATTAATAAAAGGGGGCCCATTTTTATTATTAATTTTTGTAGGTGTTTTCCGTGTCGACATTCTTTTATAAACCCTCGGGAGTTTCTTTGAAGGGGTATTTATGACCGGCATGTATGAAGTATTTTTCATGTTGAGATTAGATACTTTATTGTATTTTTTGTGAATTCTTGTTAGGATTTTACTATCCACCATTTCAGAGGTGAAATATCTTCCCTATTTGGTATTTCACAGTTTTGGTGGGATTCAACCCTCAACCTATTCTGCTTGTTTCTTTTCTAGTTTTGGATTTGGCAAATCAAAAGCAATATCTATTATTCATATTTCCTCTTGCAAGTGTTTAAGATTGATCTGTGTGGTGGCATTAAAGATTGGAACGAACCTCATCCCTTGGTGGCGTACTTCCAACATCAATCTGTACCGCTCTCATTCTCCTAAGTACTCCCAACTTCCATCCGTTCGACACCCCAACTTCCATACGTACGACTGCCCAACTTCCATCCATATGGCATCCCAGCTTCCATCCACCTCAGCTTCCAACGTACAGTAGCCCAACTTCCATCCATATGACACCCCAGCTTCTATCCACCCTGACTTTCAATGCACAGCACCCCAACTTCCATCCACCCAAGCTTCCAACGTACGACAACCCAACTTCCATCCATACAACACCTCAGCTTCCATCCGTATGGAACCTCAGCTTCCTTCCGTATTGCAACTCACTTCCTTCCCATACTCAACACACTTCCTTCTGTGCTACAACATACTTCCTTTGTACTACAACTCACTTCCTTCCTGTACTCAACACACTTCCTTCCATACTGCAACTCACTTCCCTTTATACTACAACTCACTTCCTTCTGGACTGCAACTCACTTCCTTTAGCACACTTCCTTTTGTGCTGTCTCTCTGTATGGCCTGCAAACTTACCTTCTTATGACCAGGCTACCATATCCTACGACATCCAGCTTCCCATTCATATAGGTCTTGACTTCTGTACGACTCTAATCTCACCATACGGCTCCCTTATTTCTTTTGTACGCTACATCAGACCTCCATCGTACAGGCATTCAATCTCTTTTGTACGGTCACTCCCAGGCTTCATACGGTTACTCCTTGTTGTCATACGCTTCTTCTTAGCAACTATATGGTCACTTCCATATACAAGGAGGATAACAGTCTCTTCCACTAGCATAATTGGCCTCCGTACTGCTAATCATGCAACGCTCAGGCAGAGGTAGTGGTTCGATACATTACAGTTTGTAAGTAGGAGAAGTTACATAAACTTCCTTAGAATCAAACCCTTGACTAGTAGTAGATAATAAAATGGAAGTTAATGTGGCATTTATTATCTATATTATAATAACGATCTTATAATTAGAAATTTAATTAATATTAATGAGTATTTGGTCTGTTGGTCAATTGAAAGGTTCTTAATGAGTCTATCAAGAATTAAACCTTACTGTGTACAAGTTTCCAATCATACCAACCTACTATTCATACTCTTGATGCTCCTATCTAAAATAGCTAAAAACAATTTTATGAAGAAAAAGTCTTCCATATTATTAAAAAAAAACACTAATCACATAATAAACAAACAAGAAATTAGTTATAAGGGTGGTTGGAGATGAACAAATCATTTTCTATCCAAACCAAATATATCATTTACAAAGCTTTTATAATCAAATTACATAGAGTTTACATCTAAAACCCTTATAGTTATTTTGAGCTATTCCTAGTACTGATTTCTTGTAACTATTTGTAGCTCCACACAATCTTCTTTGTTCATTTGGAGTTGTCTACTACTACACACACTCCCGTTCACTCAATACTACTATTGCTTCACATTCCCTCTATAGTACTAAATAAATTCTTTGTGACTCTCAACATCCTTCCATTTTGTTTCTTCTTGTCCCTTCCAAAATTCTCCCTATTATTTTCAAATTCAAAGTTACCTCCTAACAATATTAACCGTTGTAGCAATGCATCAAGGGAAGAGAAGGGATGAAGATCCCAAAAGATTTCCAATAGGTTGTTTCCTAACAAGGAAAGGTTAAAAAAATAGTAAAACTCAACACTCTTCCTTAGTTCCAAGATTTCTAAAGCCAATTTTGATGATGCCAAATACGCAACTGAATTCTTAATGTAGAAACTACTTTTTAGGCACTCTAAACTATTTTTTTGAGTGGCTTTGTGTGTTCATGATAGAACATTGGATTTTTCATAAAGGCTATTAATGACTAGCGCATGCACCTTTGAGGGGTGCAATGGCTAGGTCAATAATAAGATGCATATTAGATGATGATATTGTGGTATATTTATGGATCTTTATCCTTCTCTATTCTTATATCCATGTCTCTCTCTAATTGACACACTCTCCCTATCTACCTCTCTTTCTCCCTCTTACTTTATCTCTCCCTATATCTCTATATCCTTCTAATTATCATTTCCTATATGAAATGGACAGCCTAGCTTTTTGAAATTATTCATTTGGTTAGATTTAGTTCTAAGAGTGAGAACAACAGTTTTTGTTTTAGGGGCTAGGCTAACCTCTATCTGATAAAATTTATCACCTTATATATATATATATATATATATATATATATATATATATATATATATAGACACACACACACACACACACACACACACACACATCTCTTAATCTCCCCTCTCTCCTATTCCTATTTCTCTCCCTTCATAACTATCCCCCACTTTGATCTCTCTCTCTCTCTCTCTCCCTATCTCCCTATTTTTATCTCCATCAGATTTTTCACCTCTCTATCTCTCTTTTCTCTTTCTTTTATTCATCTAATTTACTCTCTCCCCCTCTCTCTCCCTATATTTTCCTATCCCTCTAACTATCATTTCCTATATGAAATGGACAACTTAGCTTTCTAAAATCAGTAGTTCAAAATTCTGAGTGTGTGTGTGTGTGTGTGTGTGTATATATATCCTCTTCGATATATCTCTTTAGTCTCTATCCTGCTATTTCTTTGTCTATTGTGTTTGTGCGATAAATGATTTCAAGAAGTTATTTAAAAACCAATGTGATATATAAAACCCCAAATAAAAATAATATAAATACTTCATACTTTTACCCCTTCAATCCTTCGCGATTTTGTATGAGATAGTAGGCTCATAGTGTCTTTCTCATTTCACTCTGGGCTTTTTAGGCATCAATAGCCCACACACACAAAAATTTAGTAATGAGGTAAGTTGAAGAGTGACTATATAAGACATATAGGAGTACACTTGTGGACAAGATGAACACTTAAAATTTATCACAAAAGATTCTAGTCTGTACTCTAAAGAGCTTACTCCCTTACATTGTCCTATGCTACAAGATAAATTTGTATGACTTTATTTTTAAAAAAATGAGGATAAACCTTAAAATTGTGAGATGGTAAAATTTAATGCAAATGGACATCATTGGACACTTTTTTTAGCACTCATTTTGTATACTATCCACTTAAAATCTAAGGAAATTAATCAAATTGGATCCTTAAATATGAGCTGTGTAAAAGTTCTAAGTGTTATCAAGCGTACTTTCACATTTAAATACTTGAAAAAGTGACACATTTGATTTAGTTGTACGAGTTTGTAGATCATGCAAGCAAGGTGGGATAAATTACAATACACTTCAAATATGTATGCCACTTATGTAAAGTGGGATAAGTCTAAATATGGATAATGAAATTTGTATAAATTAATGGTCACAATTACTATAGTTGTTTCCCTTCTTTTCCATCACTTTATGTGGTTGTTGAAGAGCGCATTCAAAATGAAACATCTATTTTAGAAGGAACATAAAATTGGTGGGCCCCTAATTTTTTACCAGTAACAATATTCTAGAACTTTAATTGTTTTCAAAGTTTAAATATATTTCTATTTCATCCTGAACGTGATTGGTCAAGGGAGAGACATTAAGAGTGCAAGTGCGCTCAAACAAAATCCTTCCATGTGGACTTCCTTCTAATAGGCAGTTTATGCATTAATTGTCGAACATTACCAAAGAATCAATGATGGAAATTATTTTATTTTTCCATGATTAAAAGGTGCTCAAATTGCTAAGCCCGTAGTTGCACACATTGTTAGGGCCTTTTTCTATGATTATCTCTACTCTTCATAGGTGTTGATCAATGAAGCTGTAGAGGTAGTACGAGGTGGGATTTTTTTATTTCCAAGATGCACATAATAGAAGAGGAGAAGAAATTCTAAAGACTATTTTTTAATCTGCCATAATCAGGCAACTGATGACATCTAGAGGCATCAATTGTACACACAAGGCCCCTTAAAGAAATGTGGTCTCATGGAGTGCGGCCTCACAATGTGAATGGACACTAGATATACGTGCATAACAGATTTATTGTGAACAATGTCATAGAAAATTTCATGTAAATATAGTGGGGTAATGTAAAGATAAACTTCATAACCTTTGTACGTATCCTCCCTCCCTGAACCAATGCAGAGGCTTTCAAACAACATATATACATCCATCAAAGCACACTAAGGAGATTTTTAACAAAGGTTATAGTTGCATGTGCCTTTCTCAATATGTGAAACAAATGAAGAGCAAAACCAAGCATGTGAGCCGCTTCACATGATTCCCTAGAGAAGTGTGGGTTCATAGTTTCTTATGATTGCACAACATGTACAAAATGAATATATTAAAAATAAACAAAATCATTCTGAACATATGCAACTGATTGTGTAAAGCTAAACTCCACAACCCGTGCTAGCAAATATGAAAACTCTAAAAGTCATCACATTTAACACTAAAAAACCGGTCACATTATTCTATACTTTAATGGAGGACCATGCTATATTTTAGAGATTTTATTTTGGTGTAGGCAACGTGGCATTGACATGTCAAGGGCACCATTTCCTATGTGGTTTCAAATTTTTGTGGCGTAAGACTGTCGAATTATTCAAACAATCTGAGGAGAGTTACGCTAGAAGTAAGCCTATTGGCTTAATAAAATATTGTTGTACCATCTTATTTTTCTTTCAAATATGTTCCTAGTTTTTGAATAGTCGTCAAATAGTCTAACATGCTGTTACATTTGGTGATTTATATTAAGTTTCAACTATGGAAAAGAAAAATACACATTTTTTTCTTTGAAGCCCATGAAATGATTCAGAACTCAAGTGAAACACATATTTTTATTTTGTCTTATCCAATCACTATTTGTGTATCTAACTAGCCTAAACTTGTTGCACTATATGAAATATCATATTCTCTGATTTCATTAACACACCTCATAATTCTCTTACTCGCTTGTCAATATCTTCCTTGGAAATCTCCATATATCTGAAAATCAAGTAACTTACTTTGTGCATTATATCAGATACAATTGCTATCAAATACATCAAACTTCAAACCAAACTTTTGTACATAGTGGTTCTTTTTTCATTCTATTTGGTAAAAAATTAAAATTTCAATATAGTAATATTCATATACTGCATTTTAATTTTTTAAAATGGTAAATAATTAATTATGAATTTTTTTATTACATCTTTATAAAAATATTAAAATACATTTGTTTATGGACCATAATTTTTTCTACACACATTTTTTTGTTTGAGGTAGCATACACACATCTAAAATACAAGCACATCACAATATTGAGAAGTCCCTAAACATTGGAAAATCAAAGAGTGATAGTCACATAACATATAAGAGCACAAAAGATGCCCGCTATCCAAGGTCAATATGTGCATCCAATAAATAACGTAATCTATTATTATTGTAATGAATTGACCTCATCCCCCAAAGGAAGTTGAACTACAAACACAATGGAAGAATAAAACATAAGATGAAAAAAATAAGTCTTTTTGCGTCAATATAGAAGAGACCAAAAAGTGAAAAGATTTGAATTCTTTACATCATCCTCCACTAGGAAACATGAGCATAGATGCGATAAGATCTCATTTACAATGTGTAATGCCCCCACTAGGGAACCCGAGAGATATTAACCTAAAATAGAATCCTAAGTTTGCGTAATATTTTTTTCTTAAATATTTACAAACAATGACGAATAAACAAATGGAAGTAAAACATAAAGTCCATAAGAATATAAACATAAATATAATATCAAAGTAGATTACACATCTCAAGGGTCCTTGATGTAGAAACTACAAAATACAACTATAATCATAATTACATATTACATCATAATTACAACTGAATGATAAAAATACACATACTCATCAACATCCACTACACATGTCACAAGGCATGTCACATAATCAACACAAAGTACATTATGATATTGAACCAAACTAACTGATACAATGATACAAAAATATAATATAAGAAAGATAAGAATACACATCCAACAATGGTGAACAAGAAGGTATAACTGCTACAAGAATCATCCAGCATTGGTACACAAACATCATAATCTCAAATGGTAAAAGAATCACTACCACATGACCTGATGAAACCTAAATGGTTCACTCCCACCATACTGAGGAGATAACAACATACCCCACATGGATAAAAAACATCAAAATCAATCACAATACAAACTAAGAAAGGGATCCTAAAAGATTTATAACTCAAAAGGTACAATAGGATAACAAAGGTAAAAATATACTCAACTAGAGGCAACCAACACATGTATGAAGCCTAAGATGCATATAGGGAAGTGTCATCACATGAACCAACTCTAGAGTTATCTTGACAGTCTCTCAAGACCCCAATTATCTAGTGACCCTATGTGGTATCGATAACCTCTCATATAGACAAGGCACCAACAATGCTATATCCAAGTCCATGGAGGCAGCAAGCATCATCTCACAAACTATCATAGCCTATAATAGCATGCAAGGCATGGGTGAGGAACACAAACATCTTATTAATGTTTATATACTAGTAGATTTTATTATGTTATCACTTTATTAAGTCACTTGCAATAAGTTATCCTTGTAGCCACTTGCAGCCCTGATGCCTATTGCAAGCCACTCCCCACCTATACACTTAATTAACCTACCTAGGCTTATAAGTCATAAATAGATCTACCAAATCATATAAAACATGATAATCACTTTCAGTTCCATAAAAGATAACTAGAACTCACACTGGTCCTCAAACCATAACATCATAAAAATATAGTCTCTCAAAGAGTTCACAAACTAATAAGATTAAAAAAATAAAAGGTTGGGTAAAAAAATTGAAACCATTATCATATTTACAAATATATCTATGCCACAATAAAAACGTAAAACCCCAAGCCTTTGGTAACAACTCCTAAAAGCTAACTTAATGCTACCCATACCTATAATCAAACACAAAAATTAAAAACTCCAATAATAAACACATCAATATGAAATTCTCATCAAATAATATTTAGTTATATAGCATTATTATTCTAATTTTTTTTCTAAAATAATTCTCATGTATGGATTTTATTTATTTATTTATTTCTAAAAATAGAATATCACTAATGCATGCAACTAAATATATCTTTCCTAAATAACATGAAATTTAATATATCTTTTCTAAATAACATGCAACTGAATATATCTTCCTTAAATAACATGCAACTAAATATATTTTCCTTAAATAACATCTGATTGAATATATCATTCCTAAGTAACATGCAACTAAATATATTTTCCTTTAAAAATAACATGGAACTAAATATACCTTCATTAAATAGCATGCAATTAAATATATCTTTATTAAATAACATGCAATTGAATATATCATTCCTAACTAATATGTAACTGAATATATCTTTCTTAAATAACATGCAACTGAATATATCTTTTTTAAATAACATGCAATTGAATATATTTTTCTTAAATAACATGCAATTGAATATATTTTCATTAAATAACATGCAACCAAATATATCTTCATTTTAAATAACATGCAACTAAATATATCTTCATTAAATAGTTCATGCAACTGAATATATCATTTACATGCACATATCTATATTTCTATTTCAAAAGTATGCATTTTCTCTAAAAACTAACTCTTTCAAAACCCTCAAAACCATAAAAGGCCATAATTGAAAACAAATCAAAGAAAAACTTTTAAAGAAAACTCTAATCAAAATTTCCTTCCAAATGATTCCCTAACATTCTTGATTATCAAATAAATACATCTTTTTAACAAACACTCATTATTTACACACAAGATGTAATCAAACATGAAGAAGACAATGATTTCAATGGAGAACTTTTAAGGATTTTAAAACCTTACCTTAATACACAAAGATGAATCAAAAAACAATTTCAAATCTTGAAAACTCAAAGCTTCCGAAAATTTCAAAACTTTAATCCTCCAAAAAATTTTCAAGAGAGGATTCTTCAAAACGTGATTGAATTGATCTCAAATGGTCTCCTAGCTCTTTTATATAGAAAAATGAGACACCAGAGTTGAAAGAATGCAACTCCAAAATAACAAAATACAACTAAACTATTAAAAACAATAAAGTAGTTAACTCCAAATCACAAAAATAAGAACTCAACTCCAACATTGCTTTTATCAACTTTAATTTGTTAAAAGAGTTATTTATTAATTTTCTCAACTTTAAGTCACTTTAAATCAACTTGATTTTAAAAGGTGGAGTTCTAATTTTATAATAAAGTACTTTTAATTTACATTATTTAATTTTAAATAATTTAAAATATGCAACTCAACTAATAACCGCTTAACTCAAATAGTACATTTAAATTTAATTTTTTATTTAATAAATAATATAATTACAAAGTCAAGTTATATTTAATATTTTAATGCATCATATGGTGTAATTATTTAATCTCATTTAATTAATCCTAATTAATTCCTCAATCTATTTTAGCACCAAAACCATATCAAACCACATGACATGCAACCATGAAACAAAACTGACTAAACCAAAATACAACCATCAAGCCCAAAGAAAGCGCTCACAAATTTACATCATTTTGACGAATCTGGATAGGTAGAAAATCAGATACTTGTCCACTACTTCAAAATAATTAATGGCTTAGGTTGGGATTGGACCTATATGTTATCTCCCCTCTCTTACTATTGAGATATTGCGATAGGGTATACTCATCCTGACAATTCAGGGAAGTCGATGCCTGATACTTGAAATATTGCATAAAATATGAGCATGTACATACATGTATAAATATATTTAACAAATAATGGTGGGGATTGGATGATCATGTAGATCTCACAAGAAATTAACTACGACTCTATCCCTCAACCATATTAGACACATCAAAGATAAATATAAAATATATATGTCAATCATACACATGCAAGTATGGGGTCAATAAAAAAATAAACATAACATCAAATCTATCTGATGATCTAATACACACATGAAAAGTGTCTTAAAAGAGTTTACCAATTAAATTGAAAACAAAACTATGAGAGGGGTATTACACAAGACAATATGTATACAATATATAAAGGAATGATGATACACAGAGGAATACCATGACATGGTTGGTCCCTTCATTGCCTTGCACCAACAAAGCAACAAGGGTCGTCCAAATTTTTCTTAAGAAAATTAAAAGACATGTCAAGAATCACATGAAGGGTTACAAATAAGAAAACAAGTAAAAGAATCCACTAGATAAGAGATCTACTTGAGCAAGTTATCTCCTTCCCAATCTTGCTCAATAACTTTTTCATAAGGTTGACAAGATGCTAGAGGATCGACAACAAGTGTAGTAGATAGAGATATCACAAGGATAACATAAGGATCATGCTCTAATAATGAATTTCTATGTGGGTCACTTAGAGAAAGGCTTAAATATTTTGAAAACATTGAAGATTACTAATAATTAATGTCAACAACTTCACATATATCATCAAAATCATTACTCTCAATATTATTATCAACACCATCATCCACATTAATTACACTAAGAGATCTTATATGTAGTGGAAATGAAGAAGAATGAATTTTCTTAGTCAACTTCAATCTCTATCTAGATGGAGCAAGGTATGGTTCCTCATACGTTTAGGTGAGGGTGTGGAAAAGGGAACCAAGCCGACACTCAATGACATAGGAGAGGAGACACTTTGTGAAGAAAGTTCATGAACCTTAGCACATTGTCTTCAATAGTATTCTTTGTCACTATGATTTATTTTATTACCATTAAAAACTTGTGTGGATGATGGTTTAGGACCACTCATCATTAGTTCCTTTCCTTCCCTTTCTCTACAAATAGGAGGAATAGAAGAAACCACACTAACTGAGAGATGGAAGATGTTGGACATGTTTCTCTATAGGATTTAGGAGGATGAACAATGGCACAAATGGGATGAATAATAGGAGTAGGAAGAAGTCAAGTTCTAGGATGCAATGGTGGAACAACTATATTTATATCAATGGATGATGAAGAGTAAGTAGAAGGGCATCCTAGAAGAAGAAATCATAGACCTTATTACTTTGTGCTTTTGACAAGATGGTAAGAATATATCCTAATGTTATCCTCAAGTAACCTAATTATGTTACTAGCTCCCAAAGATTAACTTCTTTGACTTGGTCGGGTCTTTATGTTCTCTCCCATTCATGAGTCTCATCATTTAGTATGTTAATTTAAGTCCCAAGTTGTGGCTTTTGTGAATCTTTGAATCTAGTTGCTCACCTTTCAAATTTCCTAACTCTTTCATAGAGTTATGAGTTTTTGAAAGTTCCTGATCACCTAACCTATTCCCTTAGTCTTTTTATTTTGGTTTCTCAAGTGGAGGTTATCAAAAGTCCAAAAGTTTGGATCACTAGTTCTGAAGTTTGAATCTTCCAAAAGTCTCATGTAAAAAGGTACAAGTAGATTAAAAAAGTCATTTTTCAAGGGGAAAAGTAAATTAAATATTAAATACATGCCATATCAGACTAAGTAGATGAACGAGGTGGTGAAAGATTTTTGAACTAGTATTTCATTTTCACTTGTGCTTTCATACATTGTGCTTTCTTGTTCACGCTCATGCCAAGTCAATTAATCCAAAACCATTGGGTGAGCATGAGAGATACTCAAATTGAACATCTTCTTATTGAGAAGTTTTTAGAAAATCTTGAACAAGGTGGTAGAACCCCATTGTAAGACAAAATTTTCCAATCTGACATATGTAGGAGGTTTTCTATCTTCTATATCTTGTGCTAATTTGGGTAATTCCATGTTCAAAGAGATATATCTTGATGAAAAAGGAAATTCAAGCTGACAATGGAACAATGATTGCACAAATTACTCCTGAGAATATTTCAGGCGTGTTGTGCATACTAGAAAAAGGAAATTTTGAGGAGATTTCTATAATCACAAGAGAATAACATTTCAAAGACCACAAACATTGGTGCAAGAACTCCATAGCCAAATCTTGGTTAAAGTCCAAAAAATGAGGTGTCCTTTTGAGTTTTGGATGTGTCCTTTTATTTTGGTTATTTGTAGTGAGAAATTTTTTGTCAATTGGGATGCCATAATTAGCTACCATTTGAATGATCAATTGTAAAATTTCCAAAAGACTGCAATTTTCAATATGGGTCTATATCTAATTTATATTTTAGCTAGTCAAGAAGCTACCTAGGTTGAATTAGAATTACAAGGCTCTCCCATAGTAAATGTGCTCATTTATAGGAA
This sequence comes from Chamaecyparis obtusa, assembly GCA_027943335.1. Classification (NCBI taxonomy): domain Eukaryota; kingdom Viridiplantae; phylum Streptophyta; class Pinopsida; order Cupressales; family Cupressaceae; genus Chamaecyparis; species Chamaecyparis obtusa. The sequence continues at coordinate 2,032,646 of BSBK01001152.1, read as the reverse complement.
ATTTTGTTAACTTACCATACAAGTGGGGAAGTAAGTCTAGTCCCATGTTAATGATTCTTTTCTGATGGAAATTGTTAAAAGACTTAAAGGAAATCCTAGTATGCAAATTTTACATGAAGATACTGCTATAGAGATGAAATTTGGGAGATTTTATGCTCAGTTTGATAGGTTCAATACCTCAAAATTGGGGATTTTCAAAAAATATCTAACATAGCTACCCTAATTTCCCATTGATTTCCTTGTGTTTCTTGAAGTGTGAAAAAGATGGTCATGGTGAATGTGAAATATTTAAACATGGGAAAGAAGGGGTGTGCATTCCTCTTGTCCATGCCTTTATTTTCTTGCAAAACTAATAGTGCTACTAAAGGAGTTGAGAAAACCCTAGGTGAATTTCAATTTCATCTTTTACCGACAAGGGTTAACTTTGATAGTAAAGGATATGCAAAATAATATATGTACGAGGCTAAAAATTATATACATCGACTAGATATTGAAGATTTATGGGAAAACTATTTTGAAGAAAGTGAAATACATGAAAGGAGTTTAATGAGGCTCACTTTACAAAAAATGTGATCATTTGGTATCTCTTTCAATATCCCTGATGATTTAGAAGAAGATGAAATGATTATTGACCAAGAGTATCATACTCTAGCCACCAAAATCTCGTCTAAGATTGATTGGTTAGAAAATTAAGTCTCAAATTTGATGGTTCATACCACTCTTAGTCTAAGAAGAGCATCAAATTGGTTAAATGGTAAATGGTGACATAATGTCAACCCTACTCAGGAGTAAAAATATTCATCAAGAAAAGACGGTAAAAGCACAAAGGTGTGTCACGTTTCAAGACAAATTATCAACACAATCGAGTTTGAGTATTTCTAACTAATTTTTTTTTTGTCAAACATATGGTCTAGCTAGTTTCATTCTAGCTAAGTGCCTCAACTTTTCCAATTGGAAATATCTATTAAATGCATGTTTTATACAAATTACTAAAGAAATAAGATTATTTTAGAAAAGCGACGTTTCAATAACTCCTGCTCTTTTTAATGATATTTTTTTACAAATATAAAAATACCCCTTTTTAGATCATAGAGTCAAGATTATCATTATATAATTTTTATAGTATTTTAATTAGATCTAATATATTATAATTTTAAAATACTACAAGTAGGTATTTTAACATTCGAGAACAAGCTACTTCAAAAATAAGAAAAAAATGGTAAAGCATATTAAAAAAATTTGAAATTTTATATTTAACACTAGAGGAGAGAGTTCTCTTCAAGAATGTGTAATTTTTTTTCTGGATGGTGTAGATTTGATGGGGGAAATTTGGTGGGAGATGAAAACTATCAATTTCAGGTATGTTCTACTTTGAGTAGTTATAACAGAGAAAATATACATTGAAAACTAATTTTTCTTTTTTTATGCACTATACATTTTATCTATAACATATTTTGAAATCAAAGAAAAAAACATTATTTGCATATACATTTTTTGTGAGAACAAGACCCTCACTTTTCAACATTTTTTAGCAAGCAAAAATGGACTTTAAAAATTAAAAAACTATGTGAATTTTTGTTCAAAAATAAAAATAAAAATTAAAGGCATAAACATCATCCAATTTTACACATTTCATTAGTTTACATCATCTCCAAATTCTAAACATAAATGCCATTTTTATGTCATTAAAGTTAAAAAGTTTGTGTGTTGTTGACCTTTTCCTTTATAAAAGTGTCACACAACTTTGTACTTTTACCCAAGAGTAAGGAGCCACCTTGACCAATATTGTGAATGTGTCTACAAACAAGTTAGTGACTAAATTGCCTATTCAAATCTCACAAGTTAGGGGTGATGGAGATAAATTTGAAGAGGTTGGGGCTAATCTTAAATCAATATATGAGCAAGATGATAAATCTATCCCTGCTAAGGAAAAGACAACACCTATTGACTACAAATCCATTTACCAACAAATAATTGATGATAATTATTTTCCTTCATTTTTAGAGATTCCCAAATCACTTATTTGAAATGCTTCTAAAAATACTCAATCCATTGAATTTGTGAAGAGTACGAATGCTACTAATAAAGATGTAAAACTTGGGGCCTGCTCTCCAGCTTGGTTGAAGTAGGAAGTAGAGAAGAAGAGAAATAATGCCACTCCCTTGACAAGTGAAGTTGATATTGTTGCTCTGTTACTATAAAAATCTCACAAAACATAGAAGGCTAAAAGAACGTCCTAGATCATTTTTGATTCCGTGTCAGGTCATCAATTGTTAGAAATTGCAGATGTTGTAAAAGATATCAATGAAAATGAAATAACAAAAAAGGATTATAAAATCAGTCATGTTGACATGGGACCATCTACTCAAGAAGAGGATCTATATCATGCTAATTTATTAGTTAAGGCATTTATCAAAAGAACCACAAAAAAAGAAACAAAATTTGGAGTTATAGTCTCAGATGCAATCTTTGAGAGATTTTATTTCATTAATTATAAACCTTGTCATTGAAGAAGCCTCAATTTAAAATGTACAACCCTGATTGATCCTAATACTATTCAAAAGTTTAAAAATAATCTCAGATGTGCCAAAGATGCGACTAAGTGGATGAAAGAAATGTACCATGGTGATCTTATTTATGTCACCAAATTCAAATGGCTTAATGCAAATGTGACAAATAAAAGAAGAGAATTGATGACTGAGCTTCAACGGGTTAGAAAGGAGCACAATAGTGCATATGTACTTTCTAGAGAGATTGCAAAACTCTTTTCCATGAATCATGTCATGCTGGTTTTAGAAAAATTTGTAGAAAAACCTAATGATGAGATTGACCCCACTTGGCTAAATGCATTAGATTGAAAGGTGACCGTTTATGATGATAATATAAGGGATATCAATAAAATATTGGAACAATATTTTAGAAACCTGGTAAAGATAAAGGAGAATTTCAATGCTTTGGAGGTGGATCTCATGGATGGAATTGAAGAAAATGTACACAATATCAATGAAATGATAAGGCCATATGGGGAGATTTATCACAAGGAAATCAAGAATCCTCAAACCACCACCTCATAAGCATTCAGAGAATTGATAAAACTACAAGTTTATATGGTTGCATTTGAGGTTGAGGTTGATGAGATACATAAAATTTATGTTGAAGCTAATAGAATGCTTTCATAGTGAAAAAAAGATTGAAAATCACTACCATACTAGGAGGTAATAATATCACCATGATTGTCACTAAGTACCAGGAGTACAAACAAATGATCAAGGCACATGAGGTAGTACAATATCAACAAGAGGTGGAAGTGATTGAAGATGAAGATGTTTAAGATAAAGTGATGATTTAGTTTCTACAATTTCAATTATTTTCTTTGATATATTGGCTCTTATGGTATTTTAAAGACTTAGTTTTGAAATGGTTGTCTTCAAGAAACCATTACCTTTTATGCTATTTAAATAGTTGAACTTGGACTAAATTTAGGATATTTTGGCCAAACTTTGATTTACTCATTAGAGGAGAAAGACTTTGTTAATTTTTAAGCACATTCTGTTTTATGGTTAATTTCAATATAAAAAAGACACAGGTGGATTTCAAATATACATAATCTTTGAATTACGGTATATGGATCTTTTCTATTTATGATGAATGGTTGATTAGTGTATTATCTTATATTGGGATGATTTTTATTTGGTTATTTCTATTAGTGCAAAATGATTAGATCTGTGAATGGTGATTTTGTGGTGATTAGTTAAATCTACAAAACTTAAAGTTTGACTCATGTTATGTGTGTTCCTTTCAAATATTTCTAGATAAAATCCTTTCCTTAATTTTCTTTCTAGTTAACATAAATTTTGAGAAGATTATTATTTGTTGAATATCTAATGAAGGTAGCTACCACCTTGTAAAATAAGTAGAGAACTAGTCAGTAAATAGTCATTAGAGGTTGGTTCAATTATGGTTACATATGTCACTTCCATGGGCATGAGAATATAGAGTTACATGATAAATTTGTTAATAAAAAAAAATTGGCGAGTCTACTTGGGAATAGAGATATTAGCCATTATGTAGAATAAAATATCTTTTAACATTTAGTCATGGTTTTGTCAAGACGTGTGGCTCCTGTTTCACAGCCAAATGTAGTCTGGTTGGTTAATAATAAAATAGATATAATTGAAGATTTTTTATTTCTTTCTTGGTAGAAAAGGTGAAATGACTATCTATATCACTAGGTTAATGAAATATTCTAGAGGAAGAGGAAGAATTTGGACAAAATATTGTGCATTTTGTAAGTAGAAATTGGTAGCTATGAGTCTTGTTACATTGTTTAAATACTGGATTCCAAAACATATATTGGGGGTGAAAGGAAGAAAGGGGTAGTGGATAAGGATTTTGAGTTCTTAGAATTTGATAAATTTTCAATTTCCCTCCTAGGAGAAAATTTAAGTCACTTAGTAGGTCATCCTCTCCTCCTAAATCTAGTAAACTTACACCAGGGAGTTTGAATATATTTTTTCAATCCCTTGTTTTGCACGATAGTGTACTTGTTATACACTAAGTTTGTGCCTTTGTCTCAAGCTCTCTTGGTCTTAATAACCTAGTATAACATTGGATTCATCCCCAGGTGTGGGACCTATGCTAACTGGGATGAAACCTCTAGGTTCTAGGCTGGTTCCTCTTGGATAATCACCTTAATTTGCTTCTTGACACAAAAAGAAATAAATGTTGAGGGAAAGGGTTAGAAGGAATGCTTGAAAGGGAAATAAGGTGAAAGCAAACTACCTACTAGGTGATACACCAAAATTAGGGTTTGGATCTCAGTATAGAGGAATGAGATCGATGGAGGAATCAGGTCTAATAAGTCACAACTCACTAGATAGGCTTGCATAAATATTTCATAGGAGGGTCTAAACAAAAGACTCAACCTATGACCTACAAACAAACATCCTTTTCTGCAACTAGCTGTAGGATTGAGACAAGACTGCTAGGGGTTGTAGTATACCCACAAAACATCTAAATTAGATCAGACACAATAACACACAAAATCATAGAAACAGAGAGGGACAAGGAACCCCAATTTCCATTAACAACATTCATAGACTTCAATCCAATAAGAGATGATAAAAAAAATGAAGACAGGGATAGAACAAATATCTCAAGTACCTCAAGCTTGCTTTGATCATCAATGGGAGAATACAAAGAGTAGAAAAACTAGAGGGTAGAATAGATACCACAGATAGTCTTTTGAAAAAAGGATGACTTCTTCACAAAAGTGGGGCCTCTTTTCCTTTACAAAATGAACATCCTGAGAACTAAGGCTCTACAAAACAATATATACAACACTCACTGCACGTAGGCAGGAGTCCAAAAACTAACCTAACTAGGGTTACATAGTTTTACAATGCATTATCAAACCCTAGGGTACAAGATCACAGTAAATTCACTAAGAGCACTCGGCAAATAGATCATATCTTTCTCCTTGCATGTTGATCCTGTACTGAGCTCACTTGCAAACATGACAACCTCGATCCATCTACCCACCTACAACTCCACTAAGCCATGAAGGCTTTAAAAATAATCAAACTTCCTAGGAGCAGTACTGTAGAAAAACTGATGCCAAACCCTTCTCATCATCTCTTGGCATGGAAACATGGCAAAGGACCCTGCAACAATGACCAACGATCACCTCTGACCTCTTCACAAGCACCATAGTCCTGAGGAAATCAATTTTGGAGCTAGTGACATCATGCATGGTTGAAAAAATGCAAAACCGTTGTAGAGATATTTGAATTTTAAATATTAACAGCTCACAGATATATCTTAAAACATAGCCGTCGATGCAATCTTTTCCTCCGCAGATGAACAGTCATGATGCACTCTTAAAACGGCCTACAATACCCTTCTGATAGGTCAAATGCAGACGTGGAAGTCAACGGCCAATGCAAAACAACCAACTTAGCATCTCTGACAAGTCTCAGACTCACGACCTAAAGATTCCCATCAGACGGCTAGTCGCATGATTGCATGGGCTTAGAAGATTCCATGTGATCATATGACCACTGTATATCTTACTTAAAGCTAAGACCCCATAGGCCCACTAACAACCTCCACGTAGCAAACCAAACAACCAATGAAACACCACCAACTGAGATACACGTAGCACCCCTCTGACACAGGACCCACTTGAACATGAAGATTCCCATAGAACGGCAGTCGCATGATCACATGGCCCCCAAAGATGCCTTTTGGACATGCGACTGTCATAGATCTTTTAAACCGGGACCCCATTGACAGATGCTGAATCACTACCCTGCCAGTGAATGAGAGGATGCCAAATCAGATGAGGTGGCAGGGAACCACTGACACACCAGGAAGGAAAGGAAAGAAGATCAATGGTCATCACAAGATCATGATCGTAAATTGCATGCAACTTCATCCTCCGGTATAGTGCGAGCCGTTAGATTAAACCGAGGTTTAGGCCCTTAGGAAAATTTAAGTGCGCTAAGACTTAGGAAATATTAAACCCCCGACTTAGGAAGTATTTAATGCACGGGCAAAAAGGAATGACTTAAGTGGCTGCCAAAAAAGGTAAATGGAAATTATAAAAGGCCAAAGGGGATGTTGGAACCAATGGCTAGTTTATGAATTTTTGAAACTTTTTTACCTAGCCAATGACCTAGAAAAATTGTAGAGGCCAGGGGAAGATAGGTAAGACCATGAAATTTTTTGGAGCTCTCTGCAAGGGTAAGAAGATAGAGATCTGAAACAAACCAGGACCAGATTTGACTAATGGGAAAAATAGGGCAACATTTTGGTGATTTCCTATTGGATGTCAGCTTGCTAGACATGGAAAACTAGTGACCTAGACATCAAATTTTTATCCATCCATTGGGCAGGGGTTCAAAACACAAAACTCTCAGAGAGGTAGGGGCTCTAACTATGCTCAGGGAACTTTTTGGAAAGCTTGAAACTAAACCTAGAAAGCAGGGAAACAAACTGAAATACAAAATTTACAAGGAGTTAACCTCAAAACAAGGCTTCAGGTGGAAACCATTCACTGAAATTGGCAAAGGGACACCTTCCAGATCTGAAAGTTGAAAAGCATTGGGGCCCTTGCACTCTGTGGTTACAAATGGTCCACCCCAAAAGGAGTCAAATTTTGTGTGCCTACTAGGCCTAGACCTAAACTCAACCCATTTAAGGACTATGTCACTAGCCTTGAAATTCCTGACCTTGGCTCTTTTGTCAAAGCTCTTCTTTGTCTAGTCCTGATGGAATTCCATATCTTGCATTGCTTTATTTCTGATTTCTTCCAACTCCATCAACTGAGCATACCTGATCTGCAGAGGATCTTTTTCTTCAAATAGGGAATACTAAGTAGCTAAGTCCAGAGCAGGCAATTCAACTAAGATAGACAACTCGGCTTCCTTGCCATATACTAGCATGTAGGGGGGAATTACCAATGATTTTCTTTGGAGTAATTCTATCTAACCATAAGGCAGACCTGAGTTTAGTATGCCAATCCCTCTGATTCTCTTGTAGAGTCTTCTTAATTATCCTGATCAGGTTCTTATTTGTTGATTCTACTAAACCGTTCCCCTGAGGATAGTAATTGGAACTCGTGCTCAGATAGATGCCATTTTTAACTGCCCATTCTAAGACTTTAAGGCCTATAAATGCCAATGCATTATTTGAAATGATGGAGTCTGGAGTGCCAAATCTATGAATTAAATTATCATAAAAACTCAATAAAACACTCTCATTAGCCTCTTTCAAGGCAACTACCTCTATCCATCTAGTGAAATAATCTATAGCAGTGATGATCTATTTATGACCTACACTAGATGGAGGATTGATCATCCCAATGAAATCAATACCCCACTTCATGAAGGGTTGGTCAATTCTGATTGGCTGGAGGGGAAGAGCAGCAAGTCTCTCTTTTCTTGCAAACATAGCACACTTGATGCATCTTCTAACATAATCATGACTATCTTTAAAGATAGATAACCAATAGTACCCGACCCTCATGATCTTAAAAGTAGTAGTCCTAGGAGAGAAATGACCACCAGCAGGTCCATCATGAAACTCAAATAGGACATCGCTTATCTTCTCTAAATCTATGCATCTTAGGAGGACACCATTGTGATCCTTCCTGAAAAGAACATCATCAATCAGCACAAAAGAGATAGATTGTAACCTATAATACCTTCTTTTTGCTAAATCAAGACCTGCAGGACATTGTCATGTCTTCAAGTAGTTAATTATGTTAGGAAACCAACTTGTTACCTTATTTTGTTCTTTGGTAGAATGCACCACCAAGGATGCATCTATGTGTCCCATTTTCTTTGAACTTTCATCCTCTGCCAAGTGCTCACAAAGACCTCTTCCTCTAACCAGCTTGGTAGTTTGAATATCTATGTCATACTCCATCACCTTGGTGATCCAACCAGCTCTTTTTTCATTTAGGTCCTTGGAAATCAAAAACTCCTTGACACTTGGATGAGTGACTTTCAAATGCACCTTGCTATGTGTCAATAGGTATCTAAACTTTTTAAGGCTCTTAACCACAACAAGTACATGTTTCTCCATAAAGGAGTACCTCTATTCATATTCTTCTAAACCTTTGCTAAAGAAAGCAATAGGCTGCTCCAATCCATTATCATTTTCTTGTGTCAACATTGCAGATATAGCATCTGAACCTCCATAAGCATAAAGAATAAAATATTTTTTGAAGTTTGGGTTCAAGAGGGCAGGAGCCTCTATCAAAGCTTCCTTGATAGCTTGGAAATTGACTTTCCCTTCTCTGGTCCAACTGAAAGCTGAATTCTTCTTCAACATTGTTGTCAAAGGCTTGAGTAAATATGCAATGTTAGGCAAGAATCTCCTAACAAAATTTATCCTTCCTATGAAGGATTGAAGACTTTTCTTGTTGTGTGGTAGGGGTAGATCTAGGATAGCTGCAATTATTTTAGGATCCACTATGATACCTTTCTTGGATACTATATATCCTAACAATTTTCCTTCATGAACTGTAAACACACATTTCTTGGGATTAAGAGATATCCCAAATTCTTTACACCTTTCAAAAATCTTCCTCAAATGTTTAATGTGGTCTGATGCATGCTTTGAATAGATAGTTATGTCATCTAAGTAGACCAGCACAAACCTGTACATGAGGCTCTTAAAGGCCATATCCATTGCCTTTTGAAATGTAGCACCTGCATTTGACAAACCAAAGGGCATCTTTTGATAAGACATGGTTCCCCACTTGGTTGTAAATGTAGTCTTGTATTGGTCCTCTTCATTAACTAGGATCTGATTGTATCTTGAATAGCCATCCAATAATGAGAATCTCAGACCCAGAGACACATTGTAGGATTTGTTCCATGGAGGGTAATGGATGGAGGTCTTTTAGAGAGGCCTTGTTAAGATCCTTGAAGTCAACACATAATCTCAACTCCCCATTCTTCTTCTTGACTAGAACAAGGTTGGAAACCCAACTAGTATGCTTGATGGGGTAGATGATACCACTTTCTATTAATTTAAGCACTTCCTTATGCATAAGTGGCTCAAGCTTGGGATTAATAGGCCTTTTCTTTTTTCTTACTGGTTTGGCATTAGGTTCAAATTCAATAGTGTGTTGAGCAAGAGAAGGATTAAAACCTTTGAGATCCTCATACTGCCAAGCAAACACATCACTAAATTCCTTGAGAAGTTGTGTGTAATCATGCTTTTCCAAATCAGTATTCACTTTTCCAAATTGTAGGCTCTTACCTGGTTCCAACTCTAGTTCAACACAATGTGCTTGTTGCACTACTAGGCCAACTTTATTTTTCTTGACTTCATCATCCTTGTTGAAGACAACTTCCAAAGTGACAAGACCCCTAGGCATCTTGTTGGACTTCAATTGTATCACCTGATCACCATAGTTTTGTGATAGCCTATCTTGATTGCATTCTAAAAAGACATCTTCTTCAAACAAGAATTGTAGAATTTGTTCATCATTGTCAAACACTTGCCAATTAACATCATTATCAGGAATAGAAGGTCTGGAAATCACCTTGATGTGTTGTTGGTCGACCTCTTTTGAAATTCTATTGGGGATGTCAAATTGAGATCCAATAGCGACCAACCTATCTACATTTTGATTTAATTTCCTAGGGATAGCAACAATATTGAAAGCACAAAAATCTTCAATTGCATCCCAAACTCTATGTTTGTATGCTTTCATGGTATCATTCTTTGTTGCACTTATCCCTCTTACTTGGCTGACAACAAGCTCACTGTTGCCATAAACTTTCAAGGCCTTAAGCCCTCTTTTTCTAGCCCATTCTAGTCCATTGACTAGACTTTCATATTCTACAATATTACTAGTGTAGGAGAAACTGAATCTAAAGGTGGTGTAATACCTTTCTCCTTTTGGGGACACTAGCATAGCACCACCACCAGAACCATGTCTACTTCTAGCTCCATCAAAAAAAGGTTCCCAAACCATATTGCTCTGATCTTCTAAATCATTACTCTCTTTAAGAAGGTTTGGTTCTTTAGCATCACCCTCTTGTATTAAATAACTTCCCAAACTAGTATCCCAAATCCCATTTTCTTGAATCTTTGAAGCTCTTTCATCTAGTAAAATATCAGGGATATTTTCTATCTTAGTACTTGCCTCACTAATGGTTTGGAAGTCATTGCTGCCAAATATAGGGCAATTGGCATTGATTGCATTAGACAAATAAGGTTCTACATGGTGTGCTGATAATTTCTTAGATTTTATGGTAACCTTAGTACCATATCTTGTGTGGAAGAGCATGTGAGACCAATCGGAAGATAGATAACCACCTATCTTGGCTGTGAATTCTCTTGATAAACATATAGCAAATAAAGTAGGAAGATCTATGATGTATATATCAAGGGAAATAGAAAAATTAGGACTAGCATGGAGAATCGGACTGGTATCTTTGGTGAGACCTATAGTACTAATTGAGGATCCATCAAGTTGTACAACCTTCTTTTGGAAGGGTTCATATTTAAGTCCTAATTGATCAGCCACCTTCTTGGGCATTACAGTACTAGTAGCTCCACTATCTACCATGCAATTATGTACTAAAGAATCTCCAATAATTAAAGATACATAAAAGGGAGGAGGCTTTGAATTCCTACCTTGCATGGTGTTGGCTTTGAAGTCACTACTTGTAGCTTCCTTTTGCTGATCAGTTTTGACTAACACTGGCTTTTTAGTTTCTTTTGTATGCTGAGGAACTATCACCTCTAACATAGCCTTCTTTAAAATCTCAAGTTGTCCTGGAATGGCCAAAGAGTCCCACATAGACATGGTGACATTCACCTTCTTCATGTTGTCTACAATGTTGTAGGATGGTATATTGTGTACTCTTTGTTGTACCTTTGGCACAATTGGCTCCACCTCTTTGAGAGTATGACTCTCTTTGCTAGTAATAACAGGAGCCTTCTTGGGTATGGCAGGAGTAGCCTGCTGCAAAGGTTCTGTAGATGTAGTTTCTTTGATTCTGGATTCTACTCTCTGCATGTCCTGAGCTCTTCTTTTTGCTCTTATGTCTGCAGCAAAGGCAAACTCATCATTGAATCCATTGAAGTCTTGTTGCTCCCAATTGAAGAGAGCAACCTCATTTTCTTGTGATTCTTTGTTGAGGAGTTGATCCATTGGATGAAGGTTCTAATTGTGCATATGAGGCACTTTGAGCCATTAGAGCTTGATTAATCCATCCATTAGAACATGTAGCTTGATTGTGAGGCTGATTTCAAGGGAAAAACCATTCATTGTCCATAGCCACATTATTTTGACTAGCAACCATATCCCTAACTAGATTTGCAAAATTGATAGGTGTAGGGTTGTATGGTTGGAATGGTCTCTGATTGAAACTTTGTCTTTTTCCTTGGTAGCCTCCTTGGTATGGTGGCCTATTTTGTTGATAAGGTTGTCCTTTATTTTGATACTATTGATTAGGACCTTGACCTTGTTGTTGGAAGGGTGGCCTGATGCCTTTTCCTTGCCTCTTGAGGTTTGTGACCTCCTTGGTTAGAGTTTGCAGCAAATTGGTCATTTCTTGTTTAGTGCTTTGTTGGCTATCTTTTATTTCTTGCAACTCTTGAGAGAAGCTTGTTCTCAATTCTTGACCACTAGTACTAGCCTAAGGTGCTAATATAGTAGGAATAGGAGTAAATGGGGGTACTTGTGTAGGTGCAATGGGCTGAAGATTAGGGAAGATGGGCATAGGTGGCCTCCTAGCTATCATGCCTTCTTGAATCAAACAATTCTCAGCTCTGACAGCTATGTCAAAAGCTTGGGGTAAGGAGGTACCACCCATAGATTGAATCATGATAGAGATTTGACCATTCAGACTTTGCAAATAGTATAGAAAAGCATGGTTAGCTGATGGCCTTACTAAGGCTGGGATTCTATTCCATATTTTGAGGAATCTACTATTGTAATCTATCATGTGTTCTTGAGGATCTCTCTTAATTGTTGTTAACTCCTCAACCAGAGACAAATTATATGATTTATCCTCAAAATGCTTACTTAATGCATCTCCTAATTCATCCCATGAAGTAATAGAGCCAACAGTTAAAGTTCTAAACCATTCAAGAGCCTTACCTTTTAGAGAGGCTGCTAACACTTTGGTGGCCACATCTTCTTGAGTAATGTTGTGAATGTTGCAAATGGTGGTCACATCCCTTATGTATTAAAATGTTGTAGTCTTCCCTTTACCTGTGAAATCAGGTATACTCTTTAGAGCCACCAAAGGCACATCATGGTGTTGAGCAAAGGACAATGGGCTTCCTTTCTTGAATGGTGCAAAAGAAAATTTTCTAGCCATTGTAGGAGCTGCAACTTGAAGATTAACAACTATATGAGCTATACTTGATGGATTTGAATCTTCTTCTTCTTCTAAATACCTGGTCAGAGATCTCCCTCTTCTTTTGGAATGAAAGGCAAAAGGTCTCCCTTTTAAAGTATCAGGTGGTGTTGATTGAACTCTCCTTATAGGAGATTCCCTTTGAGTTGACCTGCCTTTGTAGCTTCCTTTCAAGGGAAACTCTAAAAAATTGGTGGGTTCTGAGCTTCTAGTCTCAATCTTTCTCATAAACCTTAAACAAGGTTGGCCTGAATCTTTGAAACCAGTGGAGTTGCCAGATATACTTGATAGAACAACCTTTAAAGGTACGTATTATGAAATCTACATATCAGAAATGACATAACCTTCAAACAATGAGCTTCTTGTTTCTAGTCCCAGAAATTGTTATGCCCAAAGGAGTGTTTGTCAACTTAGCTTGAGCTGATAGTCCTTGAACATAACCTTATCTTTCTTGAGGTCCCACCGGGCATGCTAGAAATCGTTATACACTAAGTTTGCACCTCTGTCTCAAGCTCTCTTGGTCTTGATAACCTAGTATAACATTGGATTCATCCCTAGGTGTGGGACCTATGCTAACTTGGATGAAACCTTTAGGTTCTAGGCTAGTTCCTCTTGGATAATCACCTTAATTTGCTTCTTGATAGGAAAAGAAATAACTTTTGAGGGAAAGGGTTAGAAGGAATGCTTGAAAGGGAAATAACATGAAAGCAAACTACCTACTAGCTGATACATTGAAATTAGGGTTTGGATCTTAGTATAGAGGAATGAGACCGATGGAGGAATCAGGTCTAATAAGTCACAACTCACTAGATAGGCTTGCATAAATATTTCATAGGAGGGTTTGAATAAAAGACTCAACCTATGACCTACAAACAAACATCCTTTTCTGCAACTAGCTGTAGGAATGAGACAAGACTGCTAGGGGTTGTAGTATACCCACAAAACATCTAAATCAGATCAGACACAGTAACACACAAAATCAAATAAAGAGAGAGGGACAAGGAACCCCAATTTCCATTAACAACATTCATAAACTTCAATCCAATAAGAGATGATAAAAGCAATGAAGATGGGGATAGAAAAAATATCTAAAGTACCTCAAGCTTGCTTTGATCATCAATGGGAGAATACAAAGAGTAGAAAAACCAGAGGGTAGAACAGATACCATAGATAGTCTTCTGAAAAAAGGATGATTTCTTTGCAAAAGTGGGCCCCTTTTCCTTTACAAAATGAACCTCTTGAGAACTAAGGCTCTACAAAACAATATATACAACACTCACTGCACGTAGGTAGCAGTCCAAAAACTAACCTAACTAGTGTTACATAGTTTTGTAATCCATTATCAAACCCTAGGGTACAATATCACATTAAATTCACTGAGAGCACTCAGAAAATAGAACATATCTTTCTCCTTGCATGTTGATCCTATACTGAGCTCACCTATAGACATGACAACCTTGATCCATCTACCCACCTACAACTCCACTAAGCCATGAAGGCTTTAAAAACAATCAAACTTCCCAGGAGAAGTACTACAGAAAAAATGGTTCCAAACCCTTCTCATCATCTCTTGGCATGGAAACATGGCAAAGGATCCTACAACGCCAACCAATAATCACCTCCGACCTCTTCACAACCACCACAGTCCTGAGGAATTCAATTCTGGAGCTACCGACATCATGCATGGTTGAAAAAACACAAAACCCTCATAGAGATATTTGAATTTTAAATATTAACAGCTTGCAAATATATCTTAAAACGTAGCTGTCAATGCAATCTTTTCCTCAACAGATGAAGAGTTATGAAGCTCTCTTAAAACAGCCTAAAATACCCTTCTAATAGGTCAAATGCTGACGTGGAAGTCAGCGGCCAATGAAAAACAACCAACTCAGCATCTCTGACAAGTCTCAAACCCACGACCTAAAGATGGTCAGTCGCATGATCACATGGGCTCAGAAGATTCCATCTGATCATATGACTACCATAGATCTTACTTAAAATTGGGACCCCACAGGTCCACTAACAACCTCCACATAGTAAACCAAACAACCAATGAAATGCCAGAAACTGAGATACATGTAGCACCCCTCTAACATAGGACCCACTTGAACATGAACATTCCCATCGAATGGTAGTCACATGATCGCACGGCCCCTGAAGATGCCTTGCGGACATGCGACCGCCGTAGATCTTTTAAACCGGGACCCCATTGACAGATGTTGAATCACTACCCCGCCGGTGAATGAGAGGATGTCAAATCGGATGAGGTGGTAGGAACCACTAACACACCAGACAAGAAAGGAAAGAAGATCAACGGTCATCACAAGACTGTGATCATAAATCACATGCAACTTCATCCTCCGATGTAGCGTGAGCCGTCAAATTAAACTGAGGTTTAGGCCCTCAGGAAAATTTCAGTGCATTGAGACTTAGGAAATATTAAACCCCCGACTTAGGAAGTATTTAATGCATGGGAAAAAAGGAATGACTTAAGTGTCCATTGAAAAAGGTAAATAGAAATTATAAAAGGCCAAAGGGGATTTTGGAACCAATGACTATTTTATGAATTTTTGAAGCTTTTTTACCTAGCCAATGACCTAGAAAAATTGCAGAGGCCAAGGGAAGATAGGTAAGACCATGAAATTTTTTGGAGCTCTTTGTAGGGATGAGAAGACAGAGATCTAAAACAAACCAAGACCAGATTTGACTGATGGGAAAAATAGGGCAATAGTACTACCCATACAAGTCAATTTTCCAATTCATAATTCTTCAGCTATGGCTCAACCTATTTTGTGGGGAGATGCAATAGGTCCTCTTGCATTTGGAACTAGGGCTCAATTCCATGATTTGTAGAGGAGTTATGGGAAAATTATACCCAAGTTCAGTGGACATGGAAAGGTTTCTCTTGATGAACATATGAAGGCCTTCTTTGCCAAATCCTCTATTCTAGTAGTGCAACATGAATATGTTGCTATGAGATTATTTGTAGAGTCTTTAGTTTTTTCTGTAGTAGATTGGTTCTATTACCTCCTTGATGGTTCTATTGATGATTAGGTTACGTTGAGAAGAAAGTTTGAAAATATATTCAAAATAATAGAAGATGATTCAGTTTTGGCTGCTCAACTTGGGTCCATGAAAAAGGAAGTTTGTCACACCATGAGAGATTTCGAGGCTAGATAAATAACAAGTTGTAGGATAGGATCATTGCAAATATGATGCCTAGTTCTCACTTATTAAAATCTATATTCATCAATACCCTACCACTTGATATAAGCTTTACCATAAAAAGGGAAGGTGCAACTGATCTAGATGTTTTGATTAAGTAAAAATAGGATTTGAAAGGTCTGAAAACCTTATACAAAAGAATTAAAAGATAGAGCAATGAAAGTCCATAATACAACTATGGTTCCCCACCAAACAAACCAAAGGATCAAACCAAGGATCCTAATAGCAATAAAACAACCAAATCAGTCACAACAAAGGGCTATCAAGATTTGCATTTTTGCTCCTCCTTGTGTGAACATAAGTTCATATCAAAAGGAGGAGTGGATGATTTAGATTTCTTTCCCTTAACTATTGTCCATCCATCCTCCACCTTACCAAAAGCCTTCTGCCAAACCAAAGAAGAGCTCAATGAGCCCATTAAAGGGTCAATCACATCAGGAGCCATTAAAGGGACAAGAATAGCACTAGGACCATTCCCCAAAACCCTCCGAGGAGAATCATGAATTATAGTACGCATAACTCTAGTAGCCAAAAAGCTAGAGACAACATCAAGACCAAATAGACCAGAGACAACACCATGAGTAGAAAAACCTTCAGCACTAGAAGACAAAACCGCTAAACTAGGGACAACATCGACATTCTATTCAGGGACAGCAACAATCAAAACTAAGGCCGCATTAGAGAAAACATTAGTACCTTCAAAGAAAACATCAGAAGTAGCAATAGAATCTCTAGCTAAAGCATGATCATTCTGAAGAGGAAAAGCATCCAATCCCCCATCCTTAGAGACTTTACAAATTGTATAATGGTGTTCAAAAGCCCCCACCCATGAAGTAGGTGATTTATTTGGTTTAGCCTTGTCAGATATACATTGTGCAGCAAGATGGCTAGTCATGTGGCATTTCCTACACCTGAGTGGGATACCCTCATAATCAAGATTATGAGCACAAGATCCCAAAGAAGAAGCCAAAGTGATCTTCTTAGGAAGACCCTTGGAAACATCAACCTTCACAAGAATATGAGCATAATTCATCTTAAAATTTTTAGAGGAGTTGGAATCCACCATTTGGAAATCCCCAATAGACTCTTCCACAGATTCCAAAATAGAATCTAGCCAAAGATGAAGGGGAATATTCAATAGTTTTACCCATAAGGGTATTTTATTTAAGAACTCTGAAAGAGGGTCAAACCACTGATACCAGGGTTTGGCCATCAGGGGGAAACAACTATTAGACAAAATAGTTTTATTATCTTCAACATTTTCAAACTTTACAATAAAGAAACCCCTAGCCACAGGGTAAATCTGAAAAATATTGGTTAAGATGGGTTCCCAATGCTTGGAGATCCAAGCATGCAAATCATAAAGAGAGGGCCAAAAACCCCTAAAATGAAAGATAGCATCATTGGAAGAGAAGTCTCCCATAGTTCTTAAAATCTCATCAATTGTATCTGAATCAAGATTAACCACTATGGGGTTACTTACAAAAATAGACTACACAAGAGAAGGGGATCGAGATCCCCTCCATCGAAAAGAGGCAAGACTAGGGATACTTTCTTCAAAGGTAGCCACATTAGCATAGGAGATCATAGAACCACCATTCGCAGAAGCAGCAAATCCATGAGCCACTAGAGAACCAAACCTACCCCACCAAGAAGGTCTAGGCATGGAGGAACCCCCAGATGCTAGCTGACTAGGGACAACACCAGTAGAATGAAGAGCAGGATTTCCAGTGACAAAACTAGGCGTGTGAGCAAGAGCACATTCAAAAAAAATTTGAGAAGGCCTGTGCACATAAGAACCCCCAGACGTTAGTTGACTAGGGACAATACCGACAGAATGAAGAGTAGGAGCGCTAGTGAAAACAGGAGCACCATCGACAGAACCAGACATAGGAGTGCATTCAAAAAAAATCCTAGGTGGGAGCGGGAATGGTCATTTTCAAGAATAATATTTGGCAATAGAAAATGACCATTCCTACTCCTGCAACCGATCTAGATGTTGTCCAAACTTTGGCAATAGAAATTGAGGATGATCTAATAGTGGTTGGAAAGAGGAAGAAGGAATTATAAACTAGTAAACCATCACAGTAAATTCTACTAATCCTATGATTCAAAGGTTTGATAATGATATCATTATCCTAAAGAGGTACATACCAAAGGTTTCATCAACTTTGTATCAAGATATTCCTATCAGGGATTATAATCACCAATGAGCTCATAATAAGGCATTACCCATAACTTCTCAAAGTCAAAGGGCAATTGAGGGGCCTTCTTATTCTCCTTTTGGTATAATAAACCATTATAATTTTCATCAAATTTTAGATTATGATGGATCTATGATGAAGGGTTCTCCCCTTAATACCACAAACACATAACAGAAATAGAGAAACAACAACAATTTGCAAGAACAAAAAATTGGCTCCTTATTATCTCCACAAGTGTGGAATTCCAAATTTCAAAATTATAATATGCAAAGCCACATGGGCATTCCCTTTACAATATTATATAGGACAAAGCATCAAATTATCACCTACATCTACCCTGAACTGCCCTAGACAACACTATGGGCCTTCTTTATATAGGCAATTTCCACCGCTCGAGAAGGTTCCAAAAAATTAGCCCATAGGACCGACCAAACTTAGAATTATATTATTTTTCAATTTATTACATCAAAGTTGGCTCAAAATATCTCTTGAAACCCAAACAAAAATTTTAAAGGAAAATCATTTTCTGCCATTTCAGGTGACCCAACTTTTGAAGACCATAAGTCATCACCAGTTGATCTGATTGACTATTATGACCCCATTCTAGAAAGGCCACAAAGAGCTCTATAGGCCTAATTGGCACAAGCACCTATCACCCAAATTTTCAACCTCATTCAGGGACTCTAAAGCTTTCAAAGCTGAGCTCAAAGTTTCTGTACCCTACAACTAATACCTAAAATCTTCAATATCGCCAAAGCTAGACTTGATCTGTCAATGAAACTTTACTGGCAGGTTGATATGATTGAGATGAACCTCCACATGTAAAATCAGAACATTCAGAGATCGTATGACCAACTTAATAAAAATAGAAAGTTTCCATAAATAATAGCACTACACAAGATAGCCCTTATTGAATACAAAAACACAAAAATATTTTTGGGTGATGCAAGATTGCTCTTACACATAGGATGCTCCTACATCAAACACTTGAGGTAATTTGAGAAGTGACCATGTCACGACTCAGGTGTGTAGAGGAAAACCAAGATGGTTACCCTCCTCCTTTGTTAGCTATGATGAATCTTCAAAAGGTCATCCTTTCCACTTGACCAAATATTCTTCATATGTCCTATTCCTTGTGCTTCTTCCAACATGACTATCTAGTATATCCTCAATCTCTTTGCTATCTGAACTAGTTGCTAGAATACTCCACTATGCCATTGTGATCTCATCTTCAACACTTCCTTCATGTTACTCTATTAGATTTGAAATGTTAAAAAATGGTGAAATATTAAGCTCAATAGGCAATTCTACCTTATATGCATTTCCTGAATCATGCTTCTTCAGTATCTTACATGGTCCAAACTTCTTCATTTTTAGTTTGTTGTATGTACCAACTGAAAATCGCTCCTTCCACAAATGAACCATGACTTCATCTCCAACCTGAAATTCCTTATGCCTCATTTTCTGATCTACCTTAGCCTTATACTGTGCATTCATCTTGGTAATATGCTTCCTCACCTCCTCATGGATGTTCTTCAAATGATCTGCAAAATCCTCAGCTTCAACACTACTTATTTCTCCTTTATCTATCTTTCTCAACTCAGATGCATTTCTTGGACTACTTCCATATGCAATCTAGAATGGTGATTTACCAGTACTCCTATTGATAGAATTATTATATGCAAATTCTACCTATGGTAAACTCAAATCCCATCTTGTTGGCTTATCTCCAACCAAACATCTTAGAAAATTCCACAAACTCCTATTCACCACCTCTGTCTGTCCATCAGTCTGTGGATGATGTGATGAACTAAACTTCAAATCTATCTTCAACTTCTTCCACAATGTATGCCAGAAATATCCAATGAACTTAGTGTCTCGATCTGAAACTATGGTCTTTGGAAAACCATGTAGTGTCACTACTTCTCTGAAAAACAATTATGCTACATCAATAGCATCATTAGTCTTCTTGTAGGGAATGAAATGTGCCATCTTCAAAAATTAATCAACCACCACAAAAATTGAATCATGTCCCCGCTGTGTCCTTGGTAAACCAAGAACAAAGTCCATACTGATATCCTCCCAAGGCTTCTCTGGTACAGGCAATGACTAATACAATCTTGTATTTTGCTTCACTCCTTTCACCATCTGACATACTCTGCAACTCTATACAAACTTCTTGACATCTTGCTGTAACTATGGCCAATAATAATTCTCACTAACCAAAGCAAGGGTTTTATCATGAAAAAAATGTCAAGCCAATCCTCTGCTATGCTTCTCCTTGATGAGATTTTCCCTCATAGAACTTCGTAGAATGCACAATTGACACCCTCTAAATAACATATCATTTTGGATGATGAAATCCAACCACTTCGTTCTGTCTAGAGTAAAAGGTTCCTTACAAGCTTTCCAAGCTTCACCAAAATCAGGATCCTCTAGATACAAATTCTTGAGTTCCTTGAGCCAAACCACCTCAATCTCCATCTCTATCAGCAATAGTTGCCTTTTGCTAAGAGCATCTGCGACCCTATTAGAATTTCCACTCCTATGTTTTAAAACAAATGTATAACTCTGCAAAAATTCAACCCATTTTAAATGTCTTTGATTCAACTTTCCTTGAATATTAAAATATTGCAAAGCTTGATGATCAGTATACAAAACAAACTCCTTAGGAAGAAGATAGTGTCTCCACTTCTTCAATGCCTGAACTATAGCATAAAATTTCTGATTATAAATAGAATATTTCCTCTTGGCATCATTTAACTTCTCACTAAAATAACCAACAGGTTTACCTTCTTGTCTCATAACAGCTCCTATTGTAGTACCACTAACATCACAATCTACTTGAAACGCCTTATTAAAATTTGGAAGTGCTAAAATAGGTTGTTCAGCAACTTTTTGTTTCAACAATTGAAAACTCTTTCCTACCCCATTAGTCCACTCAAACTCTTTTCTATCCCCTCTCATTGTTTTAGTCAAGGGTCCACAAATACTACTGAAATTTCTGATAAACTTTCTATAAAAGCTAGCTAGACCATGAAAAGATCTTACCTCAGTAGCACTCCTTGGAGTAGGCCATTCAAGGATAGCCTGTATCTTCTTTGGGTCCATTTTTAGACCTTCTGCTGAAACTACAAATCTCAAATACACTAACTCTTTCTTCACAAAACTAAACTTCTTCAAGTTAATCAACAATTTCTCTTCTCTCAGCTTCTCAAATACCATACGAATATGCATCATATGCTCCTCCAATGTCTTACTAAAGATCAAAAGATCATCTAGGTAAACAATGACAAACTTACCCAGAAATTCTTTTAAGCCTCATTTGTCAGCCTCATGAAAGTGCTCGGTGCATTGGTTAGCCCAAAAGACATGACTAACCACTCATACAATCCTTCCTTTGTCTTGAAGGCAATCTTCCATTCATCTCCTTCTCTAATCTGAATTTGATGATATCCACTCTTCAGATCTATCTTTGAGAAATACATAGCTCCACTCAAAAAGTCCATAATATCATCCATTCGTGGCAATGGAAACCTAAAATTGATTGTGATCTTGTTTATTGCTCTGGAATCTATACACATCCTCTATTTTCCATTCTTCTTTGGTGGTAATACTGCTGGTATAGCATAGGGACTCAGATTCTCATGGATCAATCCTTTTTGCAACAACTCATGTACTTATTTGTTCAACTCCTCACTTTCTGTAGGTGTCATTCTATGTGCTACCTTATTTGGAAAACTCGGTCTTGGGATCAAGTCCATCTAATGACTGATCTTCCTGACAAGTGGTAATCCATCAGGCACATTATCGGATACAATATTTTGAAACTCATTCAATAAATTTGCAACTTCTACATGAACATCTTCTACATCCTCTTTACCAGCTTTTGGAATTAAAGCAAACCACATATGCTCATGCCTCGTACCATCTAAGAACTTTCTTCCATAAAAAAAAGTTATTCTTGCACTACCACATACCTTTTTTTCTGTGTCATTCAATGACTTTAGCTTATGTTGCACTCTATCCTTTGTCAGAGAATAGGTATTCGCATGACCATCATGTACAACACATATGTCAAAATGCCATGGTCTACCCAACAACATATGACATACATCCATAGATATGATATCACACAGTACCTCATCATGGTACTTGCAAATCTTAAAATTTATTAGGCATTGTTCATTGACCATGACCTTTTGGTCATCTTGTACCTAGGCAATCTGATATGGATGTGGCTATTTCTGTCTCTTGAGCTTCAACTTTATCAGCATCTCTTCTGACACCAAATTGTTAGTGCTTCCACTATCAATAATCACATCACAACACTTATCCTTACACTTGCACCTGGTGCAAAATAGGCTCCTTCTTCACTCAGGTTCATTCTCACCACTCAATAGGACTCTTCTATTAATCAACATTTCTCCTCTTTCAACATCTTTAAAATTTGATGATCTAGCATCTTCATCTACATGTGCAACTCTGGCCTGATGTTCATTCCTCCTGTCTATTCTTCCTTTGCGCTGAGGATATTTAAATTCCCTATGACTATCTTCTCCATAGTGAAAACATGTTTGAAGGAAGCCTCCTCTTCTAGATCCTTGTCCTCTTCCTCTTCCTCTCTAATCTCTATTATTCTAATCTTGGAAACAATTGAAATTGCTTCCTCTCAGATTCTTACTGTTACTGGCCTCATCTTTCTTTTTCAGATCTTCATTTCCTCCTCCATATGACCGTCCACTAGATCTTCCACCATGACTTCTTCCGTTTTGTCTGCTCTTAAACTTCTTGTTCGGCTTTTCCCCTACTTTTAGGGCAAATTGGTATGCCTCTTCAATATTGTTCATTCGAACCAGAATCAGCTTCTCCTGAATGCTCGGCCTCAACCCATTAAGGTAATGGAAAAATTTCTCCTTATCAGCTTCTGCATGGCCTGTTCTGCTGAGGATTTTATAAAACTCCTCTGTATACTCCCAAATAGATCTTCTTGCTTGCTTCAAACTTTGCATCTTCTTGAGTAGGTCAAGCTCATAATCAACAGGAATGAACTGTCACTTCAATTTATCCACCATTCAATCTCATCTTGTGATTTTATCCTTTCCTCTCTTATTTTACTCCAACTAAATCTCCTACCACTAGATCTTTGGATGACCTTTCAATCTGGCCTTCATAAATTTGACCCTATCCGGATCTTCAACATCCTCATACTTGAAATATTCTTCACATTCATTGATCCAGTCATTTTTCTGGGTTAAGATTTCTTGAAAATGTAGGAACCTCAATCTTAGGTCTTTTTCCTATCTTGAAAATGGCTCAAAAAAGTCTTTCCTCTTCTTGATTGAAAACTTAAACTTCTGCTTCTTGATCATCATTGGTTTCATCCTCACTTTCATCTCTAACATTAAGATTCATTCCTTTGTGAATCTCTTCTTGCATTGCTCACACTTGTCTCTTGAGCTCTCTAACCTCAGGTGTCACAGCAATAGCTCTTTTTTCACATTCCTTTCATTGAGACATTTTCGTAATGCGCGCTGAAAGCCTAACCACGGTCCTAGTGCAAACTACCTCACAATCGATGATTTGTTTACACAGAAACCCTAACCCATGGTATTGGTGCAAACTACTTCACCATCGGTGATCTGTTTACACACTCAAGAACAACCGATCTGATACCACTTGATGAAGGGTTCTCCCCTTAATACCACAAACACATAACAGAAATAGAGAAACAACAACAATTTGCAAGAATATAAAATGGGCTCCTTATTATCTCCACAAGTGTGGAATTCCAAATTTTAGAATTATAATATGCAAAGCCACATGGACATTCCTTTTACAATATTTTTTAGGACAAAGCCTCAAATTATTGTCCAAATTTACCCCGAATTTCCCTAGACAACACTACGGGCCTTCTTTATATAGGCAATTTCCACCGCCCGAGAAGGTTGCAAAAATTTAGCCCATAGGGCCGACCAAACTTAGAATTATTTTATTTTTCAATTTATTACATCAAATTCAGCACAAAATAACTCTTGAAACCCAAATAGAAATTTTGAAGGAAAATAATTTTCTACCATTTCAGGTGACCCAACTTCTGAAGACCATAAGTCATCGCCAGTTGATCCGATTGACTATTATGACCCCATTTTGGAAAGGCCATGAAGCACTCTACAGGCTTGACTAATGTAAATGCCTATCCCCCAAATTTTCAACCTCATCCAGGGCTTCAAAATCCTTCAAAACTGAGTTCAAAGTTTCTGTACCCTACTGCCAATACCGAAAATCTTCAATATCGCCAAAGCTAGACTTGATCTGTCAATGAAACTTTACTGGCAGGCTGATATGATTGAGATGAACCTCCACATGTAAAATTAGAACATTTCGAGATCGTATGATCAACTTACTAAATATAGAAAGTTTCCATAAATAGCAGCCCTACACAAGATAATCCTTATTGAATACAAAAATACAAAAATATTTTTGGGTGATGCAAGATTGCTCTTACACCCATGATGCTCTTGCATCAGACACCTGAGGTAATTTGAGAAGTGACCCTATCATGACTCAGGTGTGCAAAGGAAAACCAAGATAGTTAACCTCCTCTTTTGTTAGCCATGATGAATCTTCAACAGGTCATCCTTTTCACTTGACCAAATATTCTCCATATGTCCTATTCCTTATGCTTCTGCCAACACAACTATCCAGTATATCCTCAATCTCTTTGGTATCTAAACTAGTTGCTAGAATACTCCACTATGCTTATGTGATCTCATCTTCAACACCTCCTTCATGATACTCTTTCAGATCTGAAATGTTAAACACTAGTGAAATATTCATCTTAATAGACAATTCTACTTCATATGCATTTCTTAAATCATGCTTCTTCAATATCTTACATGGTCCAAACTTCTTTATTTTCAACTTGTTGTATGTACCAGCTAGATATCACTCCTTCCACAAATGAACCATGACTTCATCTCCAACCTGAAATTCCTTATGCATCCTTTTCTAATCTGCCATAGCCTTATACTACACATTCATCTTGGTAATATGCTTCCTCACCTCTTCATAGATGTTCTTCAAATGTTCTACAAAATCCTCAGCTTTAGCACTACTTATTTCTCCTTTATCTATCTTTCTTAACTCAGATGCATTTCTTGGACTGCTTCCATATACAATCTAGAATGGTGATTTACCAGTGCTTCTATTCTCAAAATTATTATATGAAAATTCTACCTGTGATAAAATCAAATCCTATCCTATTGGCTTATCTCCAACCAAACATCTCAGCAAATTCCCCAAACTTCTATTCACCACCTCTGTCTGTCTATCAGTCTATGGATGATGTGATGAACTGAACTTTAAATCTATCTTCAACTTCTTCCACAATGTACACCTAAAGTATCCAACAAACTTAGTGTCTCAATCTAAAACTATGGTCTTTGGCGAACCATGTAGTCTAACTACTTCTCTAATAAATAATTCTGCTACTTGAATAGCATCATTAGTCTTCTTGAAAGGAATGAAATGTGTCATCTTCGAAAATCTATCAACCACCACAAAAATTGAATCATGTCCCTGCTGTGTCCTTGGTAAACCAAGAACAAAGTCCATACTAATATCCTCCCGAGGCTTCTCTGGTAAAGGTAATGGCTGATACAATCTTGTATTCTGCTTCACTCCTTTTGCCATCTGACATATTCTGAAACTCCATACAAACTTCTTGACATCTTGCTACAACTATGGCCAATAATAATTCTCATTAACCAAAGCAAGGGTTTTATCATGACCAAAATGTCCAGCCAATCCTCCGCTATGCTTCTCCTTGATGAGATTCTCCCCAATAGAACTTCGTGGAATGCACAATTGACTCCTAAATAACATATCATTCTGGATGATGAAATCCAACCACTTTGTTCTATCTAGGGTAACAGGTTCCTTACAAAATTTCTAAGCTTCACCAAAATTAGGATCCCCTGGATACAAATTCTTGAGTTCCTTGAACCCAACCACCTCAATCTGCATCTCTATCAGCAATAGTTGCCTTCTGCTAAGAGCATCTGCAACCCTGTTAGACTTTCCACTCTTGTCTTTCAAAACAAATGTATAACTCTACAAAAATTCAACCCATTTCAAATATCTTTGATTTAACTTTCCTTGACTATTCGAATATTGCAAAGCTTGATGATCAGTATACAAAACAAACTCTTTAGAAAGCAGATAGTGTCTACACTTCTTTAATGCCTAAACTATAGCATAAAATTCTTGATCATAAACATAATATTTCCTCTTGGCATCATTTAAATTCTCACTAAAATAACCAACAGGTTTACCTTCTTGGCTCATAAAAGCTCCTATTCTAGTACCACTAGCATCACAATCTACTTGAAACACCTTATTAAAATCTAGAAGTGCTAAAATAGATTGTTCTGTAACTTTTTGTTTTAGCAATTGAAAACACTTTTCTGCCCCATTAGTCCACTTAAACTCTTTTCTATCCTCTCTCATTGTTTCAGTCAAGGGTACACAAATACTGTTGAAATTTTTGATAAAATTTTTGTAAAAGCTAGCTAGACCATGAAAAAATCTTACCTCAATGGCACTTCTTGGAGTAGGCCATTCAAGGATAGCATGTACATTCTATGGGTTCATTTTTAGACCTTTTGCTAAAACTACAAATCCCAAATACACTAACTCTTTCTTCACAAAATTGCACTTCTTCAAGTTAATCAACAATTTCTCTTCTCTCAGCTTCTCAAATACCATATGAATATGCATCATATGCTCCTCTAATGTCTTACTAAAGATTAAAATATTATCTAGGTAAATAATGACAAACTTATCTAGAAATTTTTTTAGAACCTTATTCATCAACTTCATAAAAGTTCTCGGTGCATTGGTTAGTCCAAAAGGCATGACTAACCACTCATACAATCCTTCATTTGTCTTGAAGGTAGTCTTCCATTCATCTCATTCTCTGATCTGAATCTGATGATATCCACTCTTCAGATCTATTTTTGAGAAATACACAGCTCCACTCAAACAGTCCATAATTTTATCCATTCATGATAATGGAAACCTGTACTTGATTGTGATCTTGTTTATTGCTCTGGAATCTATACACATCCTCCATTCTCCATTCTTCTTTGGTGCTAATACTATTGGTACAACACAGAGACTCAGACTCTCACAGATCAATCCTTTTTGCAACAACTCATGTACTTGTTTGTTCAACTCCTCATTTTCGGTAGGTGTCATTCTATGTGCTGTCTTATTTGGCAAACTTGGTCTTGGGATCAAATCCATCTGATGACTGATCTTTCTGACTGGTGGTAATCCATCAGGCACATTATTGAATATAATATCCTGGAACTCATTCAACAAATATGCAACTTCTACAAGAACATCTTCTACTTCCTCTTTACTAGCTTTTTAAATTAAAGTAAAACTTATATGCTCATGCCTCATACCATCTAGGAACTTTCTTCCATCAACAAAAGTTATTCTTGGACTACCACATACCTTTTCTTCTATGTCATTCAATGGCTTTAGCTTATGTCACACTCTATCCTTGTTAGGGAATAGGTATTCGCACGACCATCATGTACAACACATCCATCAAACTGCCATCATCTACCCAACATCATATGACATACATCCATAGATATGATATCACACAATACTTCATCATGGTACCTGCCAATCTTGAAACTCATTAAGCATTGTTCATTGACCATGACCTTGTGGTCATCCTGTACCTAGGCAATCCGATATAGATGTGGCTATTTCTATCTCTTGAGCTTCAACTTTGTCACCATCTCTTCTGACACCAAATTGTCAGTGCTTCCACTATCAATAATCACATCACAACACTTACCCTCGCACTTGCACCTGGTGCGAAACAGGCTCCTTCTTTTCTTAGGTTCATTCTCACCACTCAACAAGACTCTTCTGTTAATCAACATTTCTCCTCTTTTAGCATCTTCAGAATTTGATGATCTAACATCTTCATCTACATGTGCAACTATAGCCTAGCCTTCATTCCTCTTGTCTATTCTTCCTTTGTGCTGAGGACATTCAAATGCCCTATGACCTTCTTCTCCACAGTGAAAACATGTTCCACGGAATCGTCCTCTTCTAGATCCTTCTCCTCTTCCTCTTCCTCTTTGATCTCTATTATTTTGATCTTAGAAATGATTGAAATTGCTTCCTCGCTGGTTCTGACTGCTACTAGCCTCAGCCTTCTTTTTCAGATCTTGATCATTTCTGCCTCCATATGACCATCCACTAGATCTTCCACCATGACCTCTTCTGTTTTGTCTGCTCTCAAACTTCTTGTTCAACTTTTCCTCTATTTTTAAAGAAAAATGGTATGCCTCTTCAATACTATTCATTCAATCCAAATTCAGCTCCTCTTGAATACTCGGCCTCAACCCATTAAGGTAACGGGAAACTTTCGCCTTATCAGCTTCCACATGACCTGTTCTGATGAGGATTCGATAGAACTCCTTTGAATACTCTCGAACAGATCTTCCTGCTTGCTTCAAACTGTGTATCTTCTTCAATAGGTCAAGCTCATAATCAACAGGAATGAATTGTCACTTCAATTTATCCACCATTCTATCCCATCTTGTGATTTTATCTTTTCCTCTCCTGTTTCGCTCCAACTGAATCTACTGCCACCAGAACTTTGCATGACCTTTCAATTTGGCCTTCACAAATTTGACCCTATTCGGATCCTCAACATCCTCATACTTGAAATATTCTTCACATTCATTGATCTAGTCGATCAATTCTTCTGGATTAAGATTTTCTAAAAATGTAGGAACCCCAATCTTAGGTCTTTTCCCGATCTTGAAAATGACCTAAAAAAGTCTTTCCTCTTCTTGATTGAAAACTTCAACTTCTGTTTCTTGATCATCATTGACTTTATCCTCACTTTTGTCTCTAACATTCAGATTCATTCCTCTGTGAATCTCTTCTTGCAATGCTCACACTTATCCCTAGAGCTCTCTAACCTTAGGTCTCATAGCACCAGCTCTTCTAGCACGTTGCCTTACTAGAGACATTTTTTCAATGCGCGCTAAAACCCTAACTATGGTCTTGGTGCAAATTGCCTCACAATTAGTGATTTATTTACATAGAAACCCTAACCCACAGTCCTGGTGCAAACTACCTCACAGTTGGTGATCTGTTTACACACTCAGGAACAACCACTCTGATACCACTTGATGAAGCGTTCTCCCCTTAATACCACAAACACATAACAGAAACAGAGAAACAACAAGAATTTGCAAGAACAAAAAATGGGCCCCATATTATCTCCACAACTGTGGAATTCTAAATTTTAGAATTACAATATGCAAAGCCATATGGGCATTCCCTTTACAATATTATGCAAGACAAAGCCTTGAATTATTACCAGATCTACCCTAAACTTCCCTAGACAATACTATGGGCCTTCTTTATATAGGCAATTTCCACCGCCTGAGAAGGTTCCAGAAATTTAGCCCATAGGGCCAACCAAACTTAGAATTATTTTATTTTTCAATTTATTACATCAAAGTTAGCTCAAAATAAATGTTGAAACCCAAACAAAAATTTTGAACGAAAATTATTTTCTGCCATTTCAGGTGACCCAACTTCCAAGGACCATAAGTCATCGCCAGTTGACCCGATTGACTATTATGACCCCAATCTTGAAAGGCTATGAAGCGCTCTACAAGCTTGACTGGCGCAAGCCCCTATCACCCAAATTTTTGACCTTATCCGGGGCTTTTAAAGCCTTCAAAACTGAGTTCAAAGTTTTTGTACCCTACTACCAATACCAAAAATCTTCAATATCTCCAATGCTTGACTTGATCTATCAATGAAACTTTAATGGTAGGCTGATATGATTGAGATGAACCTCTACATGTGAAATCAGAACATTCTGAGATCGTATGACCAACTTACTAAAAATAGTAAGTTTCCATAAATAGCTTCTCTACACAAGATAGCCCTTATTGATTACAAAAACACAAAAATATTTTTGGGTGATGCAAGATTGCTCTTACACCCAGGATGCTCCTGTATGAGACACCCGGGGTAATTTGGGAAGTGACTCTTTCACGACTCAGGTGTGTTGAGGAAAACCAAGATGGTTAACCTCCTCCTTTGTTGGCCATGATGAGTTTTCAACAGGTCATCCTTTTCACTTGACCAAATATTTTTCATATGTCTTGTTCCTTGTGCTTCTACCAACACGACTATCTAGTATATCCTCAATCTCTTTGGTATCTGAACTAGTTGCTAGAATACTCCACTGTGCTACTGTGATCTCATCTTCAACACCTCCTTCATGATACTCTATCAGATTTGAAATGTTAAACACCGGTGAAATATTCAGCTTAATAGGCAATTCTACCTCATATACATTTCCTGAATCATACTTTTTCAGTATCTTACATGGTCCAAACTTCTTCATTTTCAGCTTGTTGTATGTACCAACTAGAAATCACTCCTTCCATAAATGAACCATGACTTCATCTCCAACCTGAAATTCCTTATGCCTCCTTTTCTGATCTGCCTTAGCCTTATACTATACATTCATCTTGGTAATATGCTTCCTCACCTCCTCATGTATGTTCTTCAAATGTTCCCCAAAATCTTCAACTTCAGCACTACTTATTTCTCCTTTATCTATCTTTCTCAACTCAGATGCATTTCTTGGACTACTTCCATATACAATCTGGAATGGTGATTTACCAGTGCTCCTGTTGACAGAATTATTGTATGCAAATTTTTCCTGTGGTAAAATCAAATTCCATCCTGTTGACTTATCTCCAACCAAACATCTTAGCAAATTTCTCAATCTCCTATTCACCACCTCTGTCTGTCCATCAGTCTGTGGATGATGTGATGAACTGAACTTCAGATTTGTTTTCAACTTCTTCCACAATGTACGCTAGAAATATCTAATGAATTTAGTGTCTCGATCTGAAACTATGGTATTTGGAAAACCATATAGTCTCACTACTTGTCTGAAAAATAATTCTACTACATGAATAGCATCATTAGTCTTCTTGTAGGGAATGAAATGTGTCATCTTCAAAAATCTATCAACCACCACAAAAATTGAATCATGTCCCCACTATGTCCTTGGTAAACCAAGAATAAAGTCCATATTGATATCCTCCCAAGGCTTCTCTAGTATAGGTAATGACTGATACAATCTTGTATTCTGCTTCACTCCTTTCGCCATCTGACATACTTTGCAACTCTGTACAAACTTCTTGACATCTTGTTGCAACTGTGACCAATAATAATTCTCATTAACCAAAGAAAGGGTTTTATCACGACTAAAATGTCTAGCCAATCCTTTGCTATGCTTCTCCTTGATGAGATTCTCCCTCATAGAACTTTATGGAAAGCACAATTGACTCCCTCTAAATAACATATCATTTTGGATGATGAAATCCAACCACTTCGTTCTGTCTAGGGTAACAGGTTCCTTACAAGCTTTCCAAGCTTCACCAAAATCAGGATCCTCTAGATACAAATTCTTGAGTTCCTTGAACCCAACCACCTCAATCTGCATCTCTATGAGCAATAGTTGCCTTCTTCTAAGAGTATTTGCAACCCTGTTAGACTTTCCACTCCTGTCTTTCAAAACAAATGTATAACTCTACAAAAATTCAACCCATTTCAAATGCCTTTGATTCAACTTTTCTTGACTATTCAAATATTGGAAAGCTTGATGATCAGTATACAAAACAAACTCCTTAGGAAGTAGATAGTGTCTCCACTTTTTCAATACTTGAACTATAGCATAAAGTTCCTGATCATAAATAGAATATTTCCTCTTGGCATCATTTAACTTCTCACTGAAATAACGAATGGGTTTACCTTGTTGGCTCATAATAGCTCCTATTGCAGTACCACTAGCATCACAATCTACTTGAAACACCTTATTAAAATTTGGAAATGCTAAAATAGGTTGTTCTATAACTTTTTATTTCAATAATTGAAAATTTTTTTCTGCCCCATTAGTCCACTTAAACTCGTTTCTATCCCCTCTCATTGTTTCAGTCAAGAGTCCACAAATACTGCTAAAATTTTTGATAAACTTTCTATAAAAGATAGCTAGATAATGAAAAGATCTTACCTCAGTAGCACTCCTTGGAGTGGGCCATTAAAGGATAGTTTGTACTTTCTTTGTGTCCATTTTTAGACCTTCTACTGAAACTAAAAATCCCAAATACACTAACTCTTTCTTCACAAAACTACAGTTTTTCAAGTTAATCAACAATTTCTCTTCTCTAAGCTTCTCAAATACCATACGAATATGCATCATATGCTCCTCCAATGTCTTACTAAAGATCAAAATATCATCTAGGTAAACAATGACAAACTTACCTAGAAATTCTTTCAGAACCTCATTTATCAGTCTTATGAAAGTGCTCAGTGCATTGGTTAGTCCAAAAGGCATGACTAACCACTCATACAATCCTTCCTTTGCCTTGAAGGTAGTCTTCCATTCATCTCCTTCTCTAATCTGAATCTGATGATATCCACTCTTCAGTTCTATCTTTGAGAAATACGTAGCTCCACTCAAACAGTCCATAATATCATGCATTCATGGCAATAAAAACTTGTACTTGATTGTGATATTATTTATTACTCTAGAATCTATACACATCCTCCATTCTCCATTCTTCTTTGGTGGTAATATTGTTGGTACAGCATAGGGACTTAGACTCTCATGTATCAATCCTTTTTGCAACAACTCATGTACTTGTCTGTTCAACTATTCACTTTCTACAGGTGTCATTCTATGTGCTGCCTTATTTGGAAAACTCAATCCTGGGATCAAGTCCATCTGATGACTGATCTTCCTAACTGGTGGTAATCCATCAGGCACATTATTGAATATAATATCCTAGAACTTATTCAAAAAATTTGCAACTTCTATAGGAACATCTTCTACTTCCTCTTTACCAGCTTTTGGAATTAAAGCAAAACACATATGCTCATGCCTCATACCATCTAAGAAATTTCTCCCATCAACAAAAGTTATTCTTGCACTACCACATACCTTTTCATCTATGTCATTCAATGACTTTAGCTTATGTCGCACTCCATTCTTTGTTAGGGAATAGATATTCACATGACCATCATGCACAACACATTTGTCAAACTGCTATGGTCTACCCAACAACATATGACATACATCCATAGATATGATATCACACAGTACCTCATCATGGTACCTGTCAATCTTGAAATTTATTAGGCATTGTTCATTGACCATTACCTTGTGGTCAGCCTGTACCTAGGCAATCTGATATAGATGTGGGTGTTTCTGTCTCTTGAGCTTCAACTTTGTCTCCATCTCTTCTGACACCAAATTGTCAGTGCTTCCACTATCAATAATCACATCACAACACTTACCCTCGCACTTGCACCTGGTGCAAAATAGGCTCCTTCTTTGCTCAGGTCCATTCTCACCACTCAACAAGACTCTTCTATTAATCAACATTTCTCCTCTTTCAGCATCTTCAGAATTTGATGATTTAGCATCCTCATCTACATGTGCAACTCTGGCCTGGCCTTCATTCCTCCTATCTGTTCTTCCTTTGCACTGAGGACATTCAAATGTCCTATGACCTTCTTCTCCACAGTGAAAACATGTTTCATGGAAGACTCCTCTTCCAGATCCTTGCCGTCTTCCTCTTCCTCTATGATCTCTATTATTCTGATCTTGGAAATGATTGGAATTTCTTCCTCGCTAATTCTGACTACTACTGGCATCATCCTTGTTTTTTGGATCTTCATTTCTACCTCCATATGACTATCCACTAGATCTTCCACCATGACCTCTTCTGTTTTGTTTGCTCTCAAACTTCTTCTTCAACTTTTTCTCTACTTTTATGGTGAACGGGTATGCCTCTTCAATATTGTTCATTCGAACCAAATTCAGCTCCTCCTGAATGCTCAACCTCAACCCATTAAGGTAACAGACAACTTTCTCCTTATCAGCTTCTGCATGACCTGTTCTTATGAGGATTCAATAGAACTCCTTTGTATACTCCCGAACAGATCTTCTTACTTGCTTCAAACTTTACATCTTCTTCAGTAGGTCAAGCTCATAATCAACAGGAATGAATTGTCACTTCAATTTATCCACCATTCGATCCCATCTTGTGATTTTATCCTTTCCTCTCCTATTTCGCTCCAACTGAATCTCGTGCCACCAGATCTTTGCATGACCTTTCAATCTGGCCTTTGCAAATTTGAGCCTATTCGAATCCTCAACATCCTCATACTCAAAATATTCTTCACATTCATTGATCCAGTCGATCAATTCTTCTGGGTTAAGATTTACTGAAAATGTAGGAACCTCAATCTTAGGTCTTTTCTCGATCTTGGAAATGGCCCGAAAAAGTCTTTCCTCTTCTCAATTGAAAACTTCAACTTCTACTTCTTGATCATCATTGGCTTCATCCTCACTTTCATCTCAGACATTAAGATTCATTCCTTTGCAAATCTCTTCTTGCAATGCTCGCACTTGTCTCTAGAGCTCTCTAACCTCAAGTGTCACAGCACTAGCTCTTCTACCACATTCCCTTCATGGAGACATTTTCACAATGTGCACTGAAACTCTAACCACGATCCTGGTGCAAACTGCCTCATAATCGATGATCTATTTACATAGAAACCCTAACCTGCGGTGCTGGTGCAAACTACCTCATAGTCGGCGATCTATTTACACACTCAGGAACAACCACTTTGATACCACTTGATGAAGAGTTCTCCCCTTAATACCACAAACACATAATAGAAACAAAGAAACAACAACAATTTGCAAGAATAGAAAATGGGCTCCTTATTATCTCCACAAGTGTGGAATTCTAAATTTCATAATTACAATATGCAAAGCCACATGGGTATTCCCTTTACAATATTCTGCAAGACAAAGCCTCGAATTATTACCCAGATCTACCCCGAATTGCCCTAGAGAACACTACGGGCCTTCTTTATATAGGCAATTTCCACCGCCTGAGAAGGTTCCAAAAATTTAGCCCATAGGGCCTACCAAACTTAGAATTATTTTATTTTTCAATTTATTACATCAAAGTCGGCTCAAAATAACTCTTGAAACCCAAATAGAAATTTTGAAGAAAAATTATTTTCTACCATTTCAGGTGACCCAACTTCTGAAGACCATAAGTCATTGCTAGTTGCCCGATTGACTACTATGACCCCTTTCCAGAAAGGCCATGAAGCGCTCTACAGGCTTGATTGGCACAAGCGCCTGTCACCTAAATTTTTTACTTCATCCGGGGCCTCTAAAGCCTTCAAAACTGAGTTCAAAATTTATGTACCCTGTTGCCAATACAGAAAATCTTTAATATCTCCAAAGCTAGACTTGATCTTTCAATGAAACTTTACTAGTAGGCTGATATGATTAAGATGAACCTCCACATGTGAAATCAGAACATTCCGAGATCATATGACCAACTTACTAAAAATAGCAAGTTTCCATAAATAGCAGCTCTACACAAGATAGCTTTTATTGAATAGAAAAACACAAAAATATTTTTGGGTGATGCAAGATTGCTCTTACACCCAAGATGCTCCTGCATCAATCTACCTATCCAAAGATGATAAGATATGTATAGATGCTCTCAACGAGAGAACATGTCATTGAACCCTATCTAGAGGAACCAAGCTCATCCAAGGATACTGATGTGAACCTCTTTGAGTACTTACCTAGCATGGAATATGATGAAGATGTGTTGGTCAGTGTAAATGATCCCACTTGTGTCATGTTCACTAGAACGCAACATGGAAAAGGAGAACAAGGTAACATGTCCTTTTCCTCGAAGTATCTTTTGATGAAACATAAAAGGTCAAAGAAGGGTACTCAAAGACACACAAACTAAGGTAGCACCTCTTTATTCCTCTTCTATTGCACATCAAATCCTAGTTCTTTCAACATTGTTGAGTTTTGTAAGAATGCTAAAATTTAGATCTCCCAACTTGAATACCTAAGATTAAACCCTATATAACTAAATAGATTAGTTAATTATATTAAAGAGGGAAACTCATCATACCAATGTAATGCTCTATTGTCATTTAAAAGTGAGGGTTGTGTCAAAGAATTTTTTTTCTCCAATTCTAAAAGTGAACCTTCTAGTTTACAAGTTCCCAACACTAGGCTAGGACCCTTCCATGTGTCTTTGTTTATTGCTGGATTTAGATTGAGTAATTGTATTATTGATTCTAGTGCCTCAGAAAATGTGATTCCTTCTCAAGTAGCACAAGCCCTAGGTTTGTCTACTACCTCCTCTCAGGTTAAATGCTATTCCATGGATGGTTAAGTCCCCATTATAGAGAAGATTAAAGATGCATAGGTATTCTTAGCTATTTTTCCAAA
The DNA here is from genome assembly GCA_027943335.1 of Chamaecyparis obtusa. NCBI lineage: Eukaryota > Viridiplantae > Streptophyta > Pinopsida > Cupressales > Cupressaceae > Chamaecyparis > Chamaecyparis obtusa. The sequence continues at coordinate 1,995,900 of BSBK01001152.1, read as the reverse complement.
AAAGAGATTGAAAATGACCATATTGATTTCAGATATCAACACTAATAATTTTAAAGTTACAACTATTGATGGAAAACAGATTTCAGTTCCCGCCTCCTTAAAAAGCAACCTCTAGAATGAAGGAGTCGAAGGAGTTGATAACATTATCATGCATCCCAACTAGGGCACCCTTCCAATCCATCTTGGGGGGCCATGTGTTGCAGAATCATGATTGATATCTGAGTTTGAGGCCCCAGAAACTTTGGTTTCAGTCAAAATAGCTGTAACAATCCCAGAAGATTTTACCCCAAACCAGGCATCAACAGACACCCCCATGTGCCTCCACAGAGGGAATCTTATCCGTAGAAGAAGGGTCAGGCTGGGGGCAGGCAGAGTCCTCACCAGGTCTTGCCACCATGACTGAAAGCAGTTTGGAAAAACTGATAGAAAACGCAGGGGTTACAGAGCGCTCTGAGAGGGCTTTATTATTGTTATCATAATAGTATCTTATGATTTGTTTGGGATGGTGAATGAAATGAGCTCTGGGATGTTTTGGTTTGATTGGGACTATGTGCCAAAGGCGTTACACAATTTCAGTGCAAATTGGTTATTGAAGGTGATACTTTGAACTTGGGATCGCAGGATACTGCAGGCAATGTTGTTCAATATTTGTTTGTCTTCAAAAATTTATGTTTTGTGAACCGTATTTGTCTGCATTTTAATGCATGTTCTTGTGTGGATTTGGTGATCTGGTCTCGATAATGCAAATAGAGAGATGACAAATGAGATTTTTGTTTGTCTTATGCGCGTGGTTACTGTCTGCCATCAGCCCTGGACTTTGCAAATAAATAAAGGCTGATCTTATATTTCTTATATTTCATCCTAAATGTTATTTACCATTAATTAGGCCAACCCTATTGTAACTTGCCACTCCTCTGAGATTCACTTCCCTGTAGTTTTGAATTATTTTTTTTCTATATTTAACCATTTTGTCAAAATATATACATCCAAATTTTGGGATAACTTCTGAAACTATTCTCTAGTTGCTTTTTGGAATCTTTTATTTTGTCTTGTCCTTTAGTTAATTTCAACTTTTTTTTTTTCAAATAATGAATGAGAGAAGGAATTTAAATGGCATTCATGAAATAAAATGACTAAAAGATAACATATTTTTATATTTCTTTGTATATCAGCTTTTCTATAATATTGAAAAAGTAAAAGAATTAAAATATAGACACAGTTTAAGAATGTTGAAGAATGAGTCATAGTTGAATTATTTATAATTGTAGAATATTTTAGCAGTGAATAAGTGGTTCTAAGTTTAAGTTCTTTTTGATCCATGAAAAGGTCCAACGTATTATCAAATTCAAATAAAGATTAAGAGTTCAAAGACTTGTGGTGTGGTTTAATAGGGGTGCTGGAGAATGTACCACACTTGAATGGTAGATGGACTAGTCATAGGTGGTCTAGTTGCTCAACGATGAAACAAAGATTTGACGTGGTATCAGAGCTAGACGAGGGCTAGGAGCTTCAAGCATCCATAGTGTAGTTCATGGGAAGGTTTGGAGAATGAGCTATACCGAATTACAAATGGATTAGACATAAGTGGGCTTGTAGTACAGTGGTTGAGCACCCTAGCAACTAATGGGTGAGGCAACACCCAGATTGTAGATGGATTGATCATAGAGGGTGGTAGTTTAATGATAGAACACTACAACAATAAATGGATCATCTTATGTTTGAATCCTAACTGATCTAAAAAAAAAATCAACCTGGTTGCAGACCCTAACCAAAGCTAAGATCTCCAAACACCCACAGAAAAGAGCAAAGCTGGATGTTAAAGAATGATCCACACCCACACCCAGATCATAGATGTATTGATCACAGCTAGTAAACCTATAACTCAATGGTAAAACACCCTAACAATAAATAGATGATAGATTCAAATTCTAATTAGTCTATAAAAAATTTGAACATACAAGACTTCTAAAATACAAAAGTTTTTCAGTTGCTCTACAGTGTAAATGTCCTCCTTTTCTTGCCTCTTCTCTGATAAGTTGAGCTAGTAATGAGAATTCAAAGAAGTTAATTCTCAATGCTTTTCTTTTTAATTTTTCTTCCTCATTACCTTTAATGTTGGATCAATTGTGATTTCTCATTTAAGAAAATTAAAATATTTTACATTGATCAACAGTTGTTCACAGCCAGTGCCAACCAACAAAAGCTGAATCTTGTGCACAGCTACCTTATTTCTGTGAGTGAAATTGGAAAGATATTTGGAACAACCTTGAAGAAAGGTTGATAAAGTTTTCTAAATCTCCCTGTAATTTAGGAAGTGGTTTTTTGATTAAAAAACTACTGCTTTTTTCACTTCACAAATGAGGCAGATTAAGGTACTAATGGCTCACTTCCCATCTGTATTTGGTAGCGTAATTCTCATGCCTCTGGAACATCTTGATGAATTTCTTTTAGGGTGCCTACAAAGTTTTATCGATTTATTGCTCAGGTTGAGTCAGATTAAGTTTGAGCGCAAAACTGGCTTCTTGCTGAACAGGGACCCAACAATATTTTTTCAACTGGACAAGTTCTGGGAATGAAATTCCCCTGGTTAAATAAGATATCTTTTGGAAATGCATCTTCAATTGAGATTGGTTCGTCATAAATTTTGAGAAGAATCAGATAATCCGTTTGAGATTCTCCAAACCCGCCTTAAAATGATATGCTATCTTAAACTCTGAAAGAACGAGTTTTTTTTTATCTGTTACAATGCTACTGCTACTGGATTCAGCTTTACTTTTGGGTTTTATTATTTCTACTATAATTGTTTCTGTTGTTATTTTTAGGACGGTGAATGAATTTGAGCTTAATATGTTATCAAATCTAAACCAAGGTTGAGAGCTCCAAATACTTGTAGTGTGGTTCGATACAGAAGGTTGGAGAACTTACCACATTCAAATGGTAAATAGATAAGTCACATGTTGGCCTAGTAATTTAATGATAGAAAACATAGGAGAAAATGGTGAATGGTCATCAATAGATTAGTCACATGTTGGCTAGTAATTTAATGATAGAATACTTAGGAGAAAATGGTAAGTCTTGGTTCAGAAAAAGATTTCATGTGATATTAAAGCTAGATCAAGACTACGAGCCTCGGGCATCTATAGTTGACTCAAGAGGAGGTTTTGAAGAATGAGCCTGAATTGTAGATAGATTAGTCAGTGCATCCTAGTAACAAATAGATGGAGCCACACCTAGATTGTAGGTGGATTGATCACAAGTGGGCTAGTAGCTTAATAGTAGAACATTGCAACAATAAATGGGTGTTCTTAGGTTCGTTACAAAGTTGCACAAGAGAGTATTAAAGAATGACCCATGATTGAACTATAAAAAAATTGGTTACAATTAGATCAATAATTCAGTAATCTTGGTCACAATTGAATCAATAATTCAATGTTAGAACATCCTAACAACAACTAAATAATCTCCAAATTGAATTATAACCCACCAGTAAAGTTTAACATACAACAAACTGAACTTTTAAAATGCAAAGGTCTCTTTTCTTGCCTTGTCCTTGTCCCTAATACAGTACAAATGTCTTTCTTCTTTTCCTTTCTCTGATAAAGTTGAGCTAATTATGAGAAAATGAAAGAAAGTAGTTCTTACATATTTCTTCTTAATTTTTCTTCTTCAATACCTTAAAGTTGGTTTGATTGACATCTCATATCTAAAATATAAGAATATCTTAGAGTCAAACAGTCATTAATGAATAATTTATTCACAGCTAGTGTCAACCAACAAAAGATAAATCTTGTGCACGGCTACCTTATTTCTGTGAGTGAAATCGCAAAGATAGATTAGTAAATCTCCAACAGCTGATGGTTTGTAGTTAGAGTTAAACTTATGATTCTATATTTAGAACAACCTTGAAGGAGGATTGTTACAGTTTTCTAAATCTCTCGGTAATACATTAAGATATTTTGATTTAAAAAATTATTCATATTTTTTCTGCAAATTTGGTCTAATATCATGTTCTTATGTTGTTGCTTAAATCAAATTTTTTCAAAAATGACTAAAAATTTGATTAAAAATAATATTTAAAACACTGCTTAAAATTAAGCAGCAAACGTTACCATCCATGGGGCCACCAGCTCGACAAACTCTGCCAAAAAAATGAGCAGCTAAACAACAGCATAAGGACCTGCTGTAATATATTATAATCTTCTTTTCTTGCCTTGAGAGTGAAATAATATATCATTTTATTGAGTGGTCCAAAGGATCTCATTTCCAATTCTTTAGTCTATTCAAAGTTATCTTTTGGGTCACTTTTTTTGGTTGTTAGTGGGGTTTTGATCTATCGATAAAGTTGATTTTGCTTATCAAAATAAAGTCTTTTTGAGTGAAAGACCCCACACCATAAAGAATGGAGTTGGAATTGTGTCATAAGTAATTTTGATGAAACTGGTATTCCTTATTCCTTGACTTTCAATAGAAAAAGTTTCAACTTAAAATTCATACTCCTATATCAAATTAGTTAAATAATTTGATATATTTGATATAAAAACCCTTTAGCAACAACCTTAAAAAAACATTCATTACATATATAAGAATAACTATTTATTACAAAATATACAGATTTATTAAACATCGTATAAAAAAGGATTGAATGAACCTTCCAGATTTTATGAAATAATTTTAGACAATTATCCTTATCATTCAGTTTGAAATACTACTACAAAATGTATCTCAGTACCCAAATTCTTAAAACATCTCCAAACTAATTCACATCACCCTACTGCCAAACATTGGTTTTAAGTTCTGATTGATAATTTAAGTTCTGATTCATATGTTGAATTACATTATAGAGCATGGAGGGGAATAAATTACATTCATATATTGAAAAATCCAAACATTACATCTTGGACAGCTTGTAGGAAGGTTGTCCTTGTCCTTGTCTCCATCCTTGTCCTTCTCTTCGCTTTTAGGAGGTCCAACGCTTATAATTTGTGTTCTTTTCTTGAACTTTCTGATTTTTTTAGTAACTTCTACAGGATCCATTTCTCCTATCACAGTGAGAGTATTTGAGGATACATCAACTTTTATAGATTCTACTCCTGTAATGTTTATATACCAAGCCACTGAGAAACATGTAATTATGTATTCACACCAAAAGATCATAAGTGTTGCAACTCAGATACTCCAGTTTATATATCTTAATCTAATAGGAAGTAAAAATTTTAGTGAAGAATTTATCTTTTTCATATAATGATCATAAGTTTTTTAAATATCAAACAATTTAACAGTTAAAAGATAATATTTTACTAACTATAAAATTATATTCACTGTTTTAGAATTTAATTGTTAAGAATTCTATTGCTGAAACTATGGAATACCGTACCTGGGATATCTGCAGCAATCTTCATAACTTTCTTCTTGCATTTGCAGCAAGAAATCTCCACATAAACTACTGTACTATTCTGCAACAACACTGTTTCTATAAGATATTTGAGATGGAATTTAAAAAGAAATAGAAATAGAATGGAAGGTATAAGATAGAATGGAAGAAAATGCAAACCTTCATGGCTGCAGCTTGACAGCATCTATAATCAGATTGTGTATTTCTACAACTGAGAATAGAGATTATAGCAAGGCTTTAGAGAAAAGTGAAAGAGACTTCTGGGCTCAAGTCATGTTCAACCCTTTGGTCTTTTAACAAATTGAAAGGGGCCCAAAGACTTCATCAGAATAAAGTGGAATTATTCAAAGAGCATGGTTAGATGTTTACATACAATTCTGGTTAGCTTTTTTTTTATGAATTCATAATTGAGGTTGAACGTAATCCGTGTCTGATTATTTGAAATTCTCGAACATTTTAAATAGTTAACATGATGTTCTATTTTTGCATGTTCATACTAGTCTTCAGTCTTTCCTAGTCTAGGAGGATTTTTTTGGTGATTTGATTTGATTGGTGACTATTATTCAAAATGTTCAGTCATGGACAAATAAAGATATAATAAGTATTTATTAGTTTTTTGATTGATTGTTTAATTATTGAATCATATGATGTATAAATAGATTTTTGAAATTTATTAATTATTATTTTTTAAATAGTATTTAATATTTTGTGTAATTGTTATCACTTTTTAAATCATATAATTTTGTTTATTCTTTTATATTTTCTCTTACATCTTGTTACATGGTGGAGTATGATTTATATCGTTGATACACAAGAATTTTATACAGTTAAATTCAGAAATAATGTACAATTAGTATGAACCATGGTTTAAAAAAGTTTTTAATTGAAAAGAGAAAGGAAAGGAAAGGAAATAAACTTTTATAGGCCATGATATTAGACATTTACTTTTGTGTCTACATATTGTTACCCTAATATGGGACTACCTTATACTCCTTGCAAGAGACACCTAACTGTGTTTCAAGCCAGGCATACATTCCTCACCCCTTGCGGAAATTTGATTTGTGACCTCTCTTTCAAGAGTTTCTGAGCTACATGTTCTCTACCACTAGACCAACTCATGTTGTACAAGCCAAATCAGACTAAAGAAATTATAAAGATTTATTGACACCAATAGCTCATAATCAGTAGGACATTTATACCTAGATTTCTATGAGATCAATTCCGCAATAGAAATTTAGAATCTTTCTACCTTCGTTGTAACTACCTAAATGAAATTTGGCCAACCTTAGACAATTCTGTTTAGAAAAAGAACAGATCTGCATGTGATGTGGGCCACGTCGAGGTTATTGAAAAAATGAATGATTTGAATGAAACGTATGTGAACGAAATTCTGATTAAACTATTAATCACTTGTTATATTGCCTTCTCTTATACGCGAGAATTTGTGCAACAACTCTCACCACATTGGTGCCTTCTCCTGCACGCTAGAATTAGTGCAAAAATTCTTAGCACAATGGTCTCTTTTTACATTATATTCAATGGATGTTAAAAGATGTTGACAGTCTAAAGTTGAACCCTTTTATTATAAAGATGGAAATCGACTTGACGTTTGCTTTTTCTAGCGTGTTTCATCGTTTCGTGTTTGTCTCGTTCAGAGTTTGACTGTCATGTCATTTTTTCTAAAGATTTCTTTTGGGAATCTATTATTTTCAGTCACATGTTCTGATTCTCTAACTTACTTTATATAGTATTTAGATTTATTGTACATTTCAACTAAAAATTCCTGCACACCTATAATCTTTTTACAAAAATGGTTTGCAGGTTTTACTTAATTTGTTACAGTCAATTAAAAATAAATGAAAATATAAATTATTTTATTTATTTAATTAGTTTTGATAAAAATACGAGTTCAATAGAATTTATAAAATAAGTTTAATAATTTGACTAAGTCTTTTTATAAGAGAAATAAAAAGAATCAAACAATGCAAAGCAAACATTTATTACTAAAAAAAAAGAAAAATAGCAAGTTAGTGACATATTTCTTAAGGATTAAAAGGAACACGATAAAGTAAGGTTGAAACCAAAATGTCCAAGGAATACTAAGCAACCTCTTCCACCGATTTCCTTCCTAGCTATTTTCTTTTGATTAATTGCGACTCTTACATCAGAAAGATATGAAGGGTAGTTAGAGAGTCTCTTGCTACTAAAACACCAGTTTTTCTTTATTTGGGGTTAGTCAACCTTTATAGTTTATTTGAAGGGCTAAATACATAAAAATCTTGGGTTCCCCTAAACTCCTACTTTTCTCAAACTCTCTCTTCCTACATTCCTCCTTTTGCAATGCTTCTAGAATGGTCCTTTTAACATTATTAATTTTATTCAAAGATGGATTGTCATTTTAATTTTTACTTATTAAGTAGAAGGGAATAAATATTACACTTTTTTCTAGTTAGTTTCTTGAGCACCTCATTGCAACATGGCTAGCTTTATGACAACTATAGGAAATCTCTTGGGAATCCTCATCCATAATCCTCTACACATGTTCACCCCATTCATAATATAAGGTGACTAAACAAGGGGACACCTTATCCACGTTAACTATAAAAATAAATCTAGTGAATAGCACGTGTTTCCTAGATTTGGTGGGTACATCCATTGCCATAAGCTAGCTAAAAGAAATAGTGATTTCATCAAGACCTCCTCCTTGTTATATTCCAATTACAACCAAGAAGCCTTACCCAAATAGGAACCCTCTCGATACATTATTTCTTAATATCAAGCTCTAATAATAATTTTTTAGGAATAATAAACTCTTCCTAAGAAACCATAGGCCACCCAAGAGTTTTTATGCAATCTTCATTGTTGGATAAAGATGTAAGAAAGAAACCCTTTAACATTATTGAAATAAACAATTCAATCATAAGATTCCATTTTCACTAAGCCAAAGCTCCAAAATAATTCAAACAAGTAACTTGCCAACTTCAAAGGTAACCCAAGTCCATAACTAGAACACCCTTAACATATATAATTGGAGTTAAAATATTGAACATGTGTGAACAAACCTTTGGTGTCATCAACCCAAGAAATAACATCTTATCCACAATCAAAAGACATAGTAGACATCATGTCAACTACTTCAACCTCTAAAGCTTGAGCAATAAGATAGATTGATACTTGAAATGAGGCCTCCTCAAGACATGATTTATACCCATAGATTATCATATTTTAAATGGAAAATCAAGAATGAGTTTTATCAAAATTCTATGTGTGCATATTTCTTTCACCATTTTAATGAGCTCTCTCTCTCTCTCTCTCTCTCTCTCTCTCTCTCTCTCATGGAAAAGTAAGTTATAGAAGCTCATTAATCTATTAATTCAATTAAAATTGTGCTCAATTAGCTTTCTTTTCCCTCCCCTCTCTCTCTCTGCATATGTGTCAACTCATTTACACTTAGAGTAGACTACAAGATAAAATAAGATCAACATATAAAATAAGATATAATTTAATGAATCATGATTTAAATGATACATATATACAATAAAAATCATATTCATGTGCATGTAAAAGTATATTGTAACTATTAAATCCCACATAAATATACATTAATACTAATATCTCTTATAAATATTATTTAATATTAAATGCACTATTAAATTAGTTTATGTTTTACATCTACAAATTCATAAGATCCAACTTTCTCCTCATCTATAGCCCTTGATTACTATCCAAGATGTGTTCTTTCCTATGTTGCCTTTGCATGTTCTCTCCACTCTAGTTCCACTTTGTATGTTGTATACCTTGTTACTTTATCTCATGTAGGTGACATATGGTGGACTTCATATTTAGATGTGTCTATGTGAGGCTCACTAGGATCTCCAAGTGGACTTAAATACATGTGATTGCACATAGTGAAACATTGACAGACACAAACATGTGTAGATGAGGAGGGTCTACCAATATCAATTGATATGACATGATTAGCAATGTCACGAGATTGAGAAAATTGGGAACTCTATGTCATCAAATTGCACATATGACCAACATGCTTTGTTTTGTTGCATTTAGAACAATATTTGGGTGTCCTATTAGAGTTGTGGGAGAAATAATAAGAGGCCGAATATATGGGCCTTATAAGTTATTCACATTTCACTAGGCCTATCTTCACGCATTCCTATAACTACTCTTACAAAATATCTAAAATAAAAATAGTTAAAATCTTTTTCCAAAGCAAATTTGACATATTTTGAGAGAAAAATATTGGGAGACATATATAGATTGTTGTTGGATGGTTTATCAAAAACCAACCATGAACGATCCTATTTTTTTAGTGATGTAGGTACATGTGTGCTCCATTTAATGGAAACTTTGGGCTTACACACATCAATAGGTTATGTGTAGTTGTGTAGTTTTGGGATTGATAATAAGCTGTGTTGATTAGTCTTTTAATATATCTAATTCCCTAACCTGGTCATACAATGATCTATCATCATATTGTTTCATCTTGGCTTCTCACCTCTATCAATTATTAATGTTGGCTTGTGAGGGTTTTACATGGGAACAAATTCCCTCTAGGGTGGCTATCATTAAGGATATCAAAGGTGCCTACGGTATACTTCACAAATATTCTTTAGTTTAGTTAGGTTACCATCAACTAAGTTTTTAATTTGAGGAGAATTTGGCAATGGACGATTAGGTGAGGGATAATATCCACCTTTTCTTTAAAAAATAGATATTGAATTTTAATAGATATTCATTTTTCTTTGGTTCTTATCATGGAAAAATATAGTTTTTACAAGACCCAAATTTTTGTTTTAGTTCTTACCATGGAAAAATATAGTTTTACCCAGTCCAAGTAAAAAGTCAAATTGAATTTTGTATTTTTGGGCAAGTGAAAAATGTCTTTTTTCACTATCACCACTTCTTGGATCTCTATGATCCTATACTCACCCATATATTGTCTCTTATATGCACCACATATTTATAGAATTCACATAATTCAATCATTTCTCTAGGAAAAAAACTTATCTTCGTGATGTCTATAAATAATAAATAAATGTGTCAAACCTATTATAACATAAACACGATTTTTAGCATGCACCCTAAAAATAATTGTGATGACATCTTTGAACATTTTTTTCCAATCTTGATGAGAAAATTCCAATGGTTGTGTTGATATATTCTATTGCAATAAGTTGTGTGAGCCAAACACCTTATGAGATCACCTCCAAATTTTATTTTTTATCCTTACTTTGTTATGCAACAATGTTTTAATTTTGTTTTGGGCCCCTCATCTTTCAGATGCTCCTCCTTTCTAGTGAAGGCTCCATGTGTCCAATACACTAGTGATATTCTTAGGAGGTCATTTTCTCATAGCAATCCCACTCACAACCTCTCACTATACCTATACCTACTTGTGCTTCTCCCACCTCTTGTGTCCTTTGAGGTGTGATTTGAGGATTATTTGGTTTGTGTCTCTAATCACTTGGCTAGAACATAATTATTCAGAAGATAGTCTAGCTTGAAGTTGTGGACCTCCCCGATGAAAATATCTTTTGCAGAGTAATAGAGAAAATCCTTCAAGAAATCAAATGATGAATAGTTTAGGAAACTATGTCAACTCCCTCATTCCAAAAAAAGGTCTCTATGTCCTTTTTCTTGTGAGAAGTATTTCACCTCTAGGCTATAAATATGAGAGTAGAGATTAATTTTGTTGTTGGCATTTCATTATTTCAAAGATTGATATTAGACAACATTGGTACTTTGAATTTATTTATATCTTATATTAATTTATTTTTGTTCTTAATAGAAGATAATATAATTGATTGTGCCTAGAATCTTTTGATGCGCATGTTTGTTATTTTAGGTTTTTTTGTTTATTATTCTCAATATCATTCACAAATTTAATCTACGTTTCTATTATTCAAGCTTTTGAAATTGATCATCACTATATGAGCTATAGAATCATGTCTATGACTCTTTTTTTAGTTCATCTATTTTTTTACATTGAAATATTTAACCATTAATGTCATGGTGTATCACTATATATAGATTTATTTTTATTATTGTTTCTCTTCATTTCCTCTCCTAAAAGTAAAACATTTATGAAGAGACAATTTGTAAAATTTTGGAGGTCATTCAATGATGCACAATTAGTCCCCCTATCATTGAAATTCCCATAAAAGGTTGTTACCTTACCCAAACAAAAACTTTGGAATCAACAGTTTCATTTTTATGGCATGTCCAGTGGGACCCAATTTTTGTTGAACTAGAAGTGGGTGTACGAGTCATAGGCTAGATTTAACGGGTCTTGAATTATTGGATACCTATGAATTTTTCTCCCCTCATTAGTGACTATAAACAAGATGTAAGAAAATCATTTTCCAATACACCAAAGGCTCTTTTAACTCCCCCAAAAAGAATGGTTCCACATAATTTTGTAGCCTAGGATAGTGGGAGCCTTGTCATTCCCTCAACCCCTCATGTAAATTAGGAAGTTGTCCCTACTAATGCTTTAGTTGCCTTGCCTAAGTTCACAGATGAAAATTAAAAAATCCTTGTAGTGAACATCATGGATGTAGAAGATACATGTATTTTCCATCATATCATAGAGAAAATTGTAGGTCTTATATTGCTTGCAACTTATTTCAAAGGAAACACTCAAAATTGGTATAGATATTTTTTCCAAACTCTATAGATACCTAGGACAATCTTGGGAATTTCTTGTCTTTAAATGACTATTTGAGAAGGGAGATCACTTATCTTTACTTTTGTACTATTGTAAAAAGTAAGAACTCTTAATTTTGTGCTCGTTTTAGCCTCATTTTAGTAATGTATGGGTTCCCACATTGATTTCAAGCTCTCCTAACGCTCATTGGACCTTCAAATTAATATTATAAGTCTTGTATGGATTCTATTTATTTAAAACTCAAGGTTATCCCTTGTTTCTAAGTGTGATCCTCTATTTTTCCTCCAATCAAATAGTTCATTTCCTCTCCTAGGCCCTATCTTACCATTTATGACCTTTACATTCTTTCTTGACTCTAAAACTAGTTATTAGATCAAATCCTGCACCCCTAACTTTTTGGGACTCACAATCCAAATTTGGGCTTGATTGGGGTGGGACATAAATAATTTTATGTTCCTTCCCTATATACATAATGATTATGGATTTTTATATAATAATTTTTGTGCCCAAATTCAAATTGGGTCCTTGTCTTGGTGTTTTAGCAGAGAATTTTGATTTACAATCAGTCCGCTTGAGTTTTAACCCCCAAAATATTGTGAGAGGTAGATAAACAACCTATCTCTCCTCATTTTGGTAACTATAACCAAGCTCCAACATTATTATCAAGAAATCAAGAAAAATTGAGTTTTAAGAGCATTTGCAAGGTCTTCAAGCATCTATGTCTTCAAGGAAATCTTCTTTTTCATCAAGCATTTTTGAAAACTACAACATCCATAATCCAAAGCTTATCTTTCATGATTTCTTTTTGGATTTTTTTAGAGTTCAAACCATTGCATTAATATGCTTGAGGTAATTTACAATTCTGATATAGCTTCTATTTCATATTTTCTTATGCAATTTCATTACAGGGTATGTGTAGGATCATGGTATACCAAAAAGTGCCGATGTGAAAAAGAAGTCCTGATTGATAGACTCTTTGAAAAAAAACTATAACTTTCAAACAATATAACATTTTTGAAATCTGAAATATACATCACATTCTATACTTCACCTAATACAATCATAATAATAAAATATTTCAATTTGATGAAGTTTAGATGAAGTTGAGGTGGTCAGACACGAGAGTTTTAATATTGAGGAAAATTTGTAGAAAAAAAATCATAATTAATTATTTACTAATTAGAAAAGAAATGCAAAAAAATATACATTACATCTAGACATAAGTCTACTACTTTTATCTAGAAGCTTATAAAAAATAATATCATTTGATTTTTTTTAATGTGGTCAGACACACACCTACTTGTTATATTTCTAGTCTAGATTGATAGACTTGTTGAAAAATAGCTATAACTTTCAAACTGTATAACATTTTTGAAATCCAAAATATGTGTCACATTCTATGCTTTTCCTACTACAAGAAAAATTAAAAAAGTTTTCAACATGATAAAGTTTAGACTACATTAACGTTGTCAGACACGAGATTTTTTGTATTCTGGAAAAGTTGTAGAAGAAAAATCATAATTAATTATTTACCTAGAAAAAATTACAAAGAAATATATGTCACATCCAAGCATGAGGACCTACTACTTATTTATAGAATCTTGTAAAAAAAATTTATCATTTGATTGTGTTTAAGGTGGTCAGACTTACACCTACTCCTTATTTTTTTCTAGAAATTTTCGTACTACTACATTGAAATTTGAAATTTTCAACATATAAAATAATTGTTTTTAATAAAAGGCCTAGTATCTTAGAAACTAAATTCAATTTTCTACAGATTCTCTTCTTACATATTTTTGATATAATATTTATAACTTGTTGAAATTTTTATGTCAACTTGCCTAAACTTGATTTTCTAAATTTTCATTGCCACTTAAGGGCCTAGTTTGGCATACCATGATCCTGCACATACCCTACATTTAAAAGGTTCATTCCTAAAGAAGGGTTTGAATGAGGAAAACCCATTTAGCCAACTTTCCCCCTTTTTCTTTGTGCAAGAATAGGTTGTGGAGCTTCCAGATAAAATGTAGTAAGATTGGGACTAGATGGAGCACTCTTGTGAGTTTCAGACCAAAACTTGTAGTGTCCTTAATTAGGTTCATAACTAGGAACATTATTTCTATACTCATGAATCAAATATCTCAACTAGAAATCATAATCTATTTAAGGACATCATTTGATTGTCAACCCAGGGATGTTAGACTTGAAATGGGTCTACAAAGTATATGCACTAACCACCTATTTCAAACATGTTTTCCTACTAGAAAATACCATGCTGGAATTAAAATTATTGGAAGTAAACTTGAATTAACAATGACTTCTCACAATAACAGCTAAACTTAGTCTTGAAGACAAGAATTACTCTGTCCCTAGTGGTTGTAGAAATAGTTGACAGTTTTGTAATTCTATCAACTATAGAAATAGACATGTTGAAGTTCTATGAAAATGAATTACAACTATTGTAACTTCAAAAATGGAAAAGATAAATAACTTCCCTATGTGGGCCCCCTTAGGTAGTGTCTCAAGTACAAAACAGACTACACTACAAACTCCATGAAATTTTTTTTATTGAACTGAAACTGAAAAGTACATGCTCACAACTTGCAACTTGAAACTATATTATTTGTAACTAAAGCTAATACAACATTGATCTTCAAGCTACTTCTCTGAAGGAGAATGTAGATAATTATTCAAATCTAAAACTTAAAAACTAACTAACCTTTTCCGTAAAAATGGAAAACCTTTATTATAATTTGACCTTCACATTGAATAAATGGACACAAGAGAGAAAACTAAGTCAAACCAATTTGAAGGAATTAATGCTCCACTATCCTAGATTTGTGTATCATGAAGGTGTCTTTTGTTGGATTCTTGGAATTCTCTCCCTACATGATAGATAACTCCTTAGCTATCTCCTTATTTTCTTCTATTGAACCAATTTTCAAAAAATAGTCCCATAATGATCTAGTGGAAGATAAATCTTTTCCTTGAGACTTGGTACCTACAATAAGTAACAACTATTCCCGCGACAAGGGGTCAACTCAGAAAACTAAACTCATTAAATGATCCATTATCCCATCCATACATTCATTAGGTATTAATTGTGAACAAACAATATTTCTCATATGGCTATAGATAGGTAATCAATAATGGCTATAGGAAAGGCATCTCATCTTATAGAGTCAAAGCAACAGATATTCCATCAAATTGATAAAACATAAAGCAATAACCATGAAAATATTATGAAGATTTATCATACTATGTTTTTTATATTAAGCATAAAAGTCTATATATATAACTTCCATAGCCACTACTTAATGTCTATTTCAGCATAATGAAAGATATAAAGATGTTTAAATATAACCCAAAATATGCCAAAAAATGGGCTCATCATTCCCCCGAATTGACTACTTACTAGAACCTTTAGCAAGACCAATATTCATCCTGCATGAAAATTCTCTTAGGTCTACATTTAGTTGTTATTTACATTCCCCATTATGAAAGCTCCAAAAATGAGACTTCATAGACTCCAACCGGTGCCATCTATTATCCTTTGACTCTCTTCTATAAGTTTGTTTGGGCCCTTTAGGACTAGGAGTGGCCATAAGAGAATGGGTGGCTACATGACCAATAGTGTCCAATTCTCTTTCCTTATCCTTGCATTTCTCATGTACTATTCTTCTCTTCCAGCGGCTGCATACAGATTGTTTGGAGTATGTGGTTCTTCATTTTATAGCCCTAGTGGAAACTACTCCCATCTTGTTATACTATGTTAGATAGTAGTTTTAAGGTTGTTATTTGTAATCTGAGAGTTTCAGGAAAAGATCTCTTGTGTTAAGGGTTTTATTATTGGATTATCCCTTTTATCTACCCACAACTTCTTCTAGTCAAAATAGATTCTCATCCCCTTCTTAAATTATTTTTTCATTGCTACAGGCATGTTAGCTTCCTCATATTTATAACTCTCAAATTTCTCACATCTACTTATCTCATTCTGAATCAAAGATATTAGAGCATTGATGTGTATGTTCCCTGTATAACATTGAGGATTCCACTCTGTATCATTAGACACAACCAATTTGTGTAAATATAATTCAGACAAGAGATGTCTGATATGCTATGAGGATTCTTAGTATGCATATCACAACTCCTTTAATTACATAGCATAAACCAAAGAGGGAGATCTACACTAAATTATCTATGGAATAAAATTGAGTACCTGGTTGAGGGCATCTATCTGTAAGGTTAGAAATATCCACATCCTTGTTCTATATTACCCTTTGTAATTTCTCTATCTCTAATTTAGAGGTAGTCTTTTGATCTTGAAGCTCTTGATAACATGACAGTCCTATAGCAAAACTCGTGAAATGAAGAGGAGGCCTATGGTTATTATACTATGGTATAATTGATGCACTATCTTTATGTGTTGCCTCCGCTTCTATGGTTTTTGTATCAGTTGATTTCTCAAGAACTCCTAGTACTATTTCGACACCCTATTAGTTTTATGGTTGCTGAGGTTCATGTATGTCTTTTGGAACAGTCGGTGATGTATCCATCCCTTCATCATCCTTACCTTCTTCACCTAATTTCTCAATTAATGCTTCTCCTTCCTCCTACTTTCCTTCTTCCTCAATCCACACTAACCCTTCTTGTAGCTACTCTGATAATTGTCATCTTACTTGTTTTGTAATAGCTTCCAACCCCTTAAGACTAGCTCCCTTAAAAATATGCCCTATCTCACAAATAGATTTCTCCTTGTCCTTAAGTGATGGGCTAGGAGGATGTAAGGGTTATGCTGAGGATTTAGAGGTATTGTGTGAATGATGAGAGGATGGCGAACTAGGAGGAGAAGGGGTATATTATTTTTCTATAGTGGGAGGAGTAGTTGTTGCCTGATTTTGGATTTTGGTACTTCTTCATGTGGAAGTAAGGGTTTCTTTAGGCTTGTTTGAGCACTTAGCCACAAGACCAAAAGATTTTTTTACTTTCTTTCTCTTGGTGGAGATTGGAGAAGATTCAATAATAGGGGTTTTGTCTAGCATTCTAGAATTTTTTATAGATAAGGATACATTATCTTGTGAGTTTGAGGTTTCATACATAGGAGATACGCCTATAGAGGCTTCAAAAATTGACTAAGAGGTTCACCTTTTATAAGTAAGAGGTAGACCCCTAGGTCCTACAACTTGTACTTATGGTTCAAAAATAATAAATTCTTCCCAAGGAATGGGAATCAAATCCCTAATGGATCTCTCTACAAGAAATTTAATAAGACAATGATGAGAGATAGAATTGAGCCTACCTTTCCTATACTCCGTAGCACTATTGGAAAGTAAATGGTACATGAAATCTGGTATGTTCATCAACAAACATTGATGCAAATGAGATAGTAGTTTAAAATGGTAAGAATGAAAAGAAGAGAACAAACCTTCACATGTAAGATATTTGATGATATAAGTTTCCCATGGAATTCATTCATGGGAAGACTCACTCATTGATTTCCTTGCTTATCCACATGCAGAGGAGGATCTATAGGTTGATTAAACTCTTCCCTAGCACTACGTGCATCTTTTGTTTGTAAAAATAGCTCACCAGTTTGAGGTAACCTTGTCACCTTTGTGATTCTGTCTACCATGGAAATAATTTTTACTCCCTTTACCCTATCTTCCCCATTGTGAAATGTCCTTGTAAATTCCTCAACAATATCCTCATCAAATGAGACAACTTTAATAAAGTAATCAAGCCACTAATATTGCCTGAATGGTGGAAAATGTCGTGCATCTTGTGACAAGACACAATGGTCTGTTGGCTCGTGTTTAATAGGCTAGCCTCCTATTCTTTGCATTTCAATTTATCTCACAATAATTAAATGTAAGCTAAAATCTCCTCACTTCACAATTCAACCTTCTCTAATTAAATCCCCTTTCCCCTCAACCCAAATTGTTGAACTTCTTTCAAAAAATGTAGACAAAAAAAAAAAAAGGTTTGAATTTGAAATGCACACTTCAAACATAAAAGTATTCATGGAGATGAATGAGAGACATATTAGGTTATTATTGTAGGAATAATGGAGAGTTATGAATCCAATTGCAAATTGCCTTAAAATCCTAATTTATGTTAAATAGAGAAATAGATTTGATGGGACTAAGTCATTTGACGGTGGAAAGTAATGACAGGCTAGCAGTTAGGAGTTAAAGAAAGTTGTTTAATTGTGTAGAAAGTACTAAATGTAATTGCAGTCATAAAGGAAATCTACTATCTAATTTAAATCATAAGGAATGAAATAATTAATCACATCCTAGGTTAAGTATAGCTTACCTGCCATGACATGTCGTATTTGACTGATGTGACATTACTTCATTCATTGAAAAAGGTGAGTCTTGGAAAAAGTGGAAGAGTGACGAATGAACGATGGATGAGGTGGTAGAAAAGGAATGGTACGGTTGGTAGATGGAATGATAGTATGGAATGGGGACCCACAAGAATAAACCCTCTATTATGGTTGTTTATGCATAACTCATACATTGCTGAAGGAATCAAGCTGAGACACAATTCCTTTAGCTACAAGATCTGTGAACATCTGCTCATCTTGAAACTTCTTTAGGAATTCTTCCTCATCAATGGGCTTTAGGTAAGGCTTCAAGAAATTTCCATTGACCAATAACTTGAGCCTAATATCATCAATTGTGGTCAACTTAATTGCACCATTATCAAATACTTCTTCACTCATCTAGAGTTTTCCTTGATTGTCTTTATATCTTAAATCATATAGAAAACACCAATCTTCTACTTGAAACTTGTTTTCTTTTATATACTTATCATGCCATCAGATTCACTAATTTGTATTATTTTTGTGTGTTGTAGGACATTCTTTCTAAGCTTGTCCTAAGCATTGAGTTGTATGATTCTTTCTCTCTATGCATTTGTTAAATCCATATCCAATTCTATAGCTGTCCTAAAAGTTTTATGTTCAAACTCTATAGGCATCATGTCTTTCTTTCCATACACCATTTCAAAAGGTGTAAAACATTTCATAGTCTTCCAAGTAGTTCTATAGGCCCATAGAGCTTCAGGTAACATCACAACCCAATCCTTTCGATGCAAATCCACTATTTTTGTCAAAATGGCCTTTATATCCCTATTAGTAATATCTACTTGGCCATTATTCTAAGGATGATAAGGATTGGACTTCATATGCCTAATATTGTACTCATTTACTAAGGTTTTTATAAGAGTAGAGGTGAATTATGCTCCCTGGTCCATCACAATCTCCCTAAGAACCCCAAATCTAGTAAATATTTCCTTATAGAGGAATTTTGCTACCTTATTATCTCTAGCATACTTCATAAGCCTAGCTTCAACCTACTTTGTTTCATAATCAGTGCACACAAGAATATAAGAATTAATATTTGAAGGTGGATCAATTGGGCCTACAAAGTCCAATCCTCACTTATCAAATGTTGTAACAATAACTTGTGGAAACAAAGGCATTTCATTAGATCTTGTTGGCCTCCCTATCCCTTGATATCTATCACACCTCTTGATTTACTTTTCTACATCCTTGTGTAGTGTTGGCCAATAGTATCCAATAGTTAAGGTCTTCAGGGTTGTCCTCTTAGCAGAAAAATGTCCACCACAAGGCTCATCATGGAATGCATGCAGTATGTCATGAGTTTCCTCCTCTCTTACACATATCCTCATTACTTGATCTCTAGTCCTTTATAAAACATGAAATATACAATCCAAGTGAAGTTAAATCTTTTC
Organism: Chamaecyparis obtusa; assembly: GCA_027943335.1. NCBI lineage: Eukaryota > Viridiplantae > Streptophyta > Pinopsida > Cupressales > Cupressaceae > Chamaecyparis > Chamaecyparis obtusa. The sequence continues at coordinate 1,976,062 of BSBK01001152.1, read as the reverse complement.
TCAACTAAGAATCTCTTTTCCTTAGGTGAGAAGTGAGGAGAAGTTCTTCCTGCTACTAAATCATTTTCTATATCTGTATACCATGGATGAATGAATTTGATGGAAAAAAATAGTTCATCAGGGAAGAAATCTTTTATGAGTCCAAAAATATCTATCCTTTGAATTTTGAATTGGAAATCATCAACTACATTAGCTTTACTTGGCTTGTCCACAATTGTGATATAAAATTCTTGCATCAATACAACCACCGGGCTAGCCTACCTGTAACTAAACCCTTGTTCATGAGGTATCTGATTATTGCATGATCAATATGAACAAAGATCAGATAGCCTATGATATAATGCTTGAAATTTTTGAGAGAAAATATGATTGCTAACATTTCCTTCTCGATAGTTGTGTAGTTGAATTCATGCCCCTGTAGGTTCTTGCTAACATAATAAATTGCATTTTTTGTTGAACCACTCTTTTGTCCTAGGAAAAAACTAATAGCATAATCTTATGCATCATTATGAATGTGAAATGGGAGTGACCAATCTAGTCCTTTCTAAATAGGTTCTTGTGTGAGGGAAATTTTAAGATCAAGAGATGCTTTCTCACATTCCTCTACCCAAGAAAACTCTATATCCTTCTTGAGAATACTATATAGGGGTCCTTCTATTTGATTGAAATCCTTAATTAATCTTCCATAGTAACCAGCATGTCGAAGAAATCTTCTAATATTTTTTCTTGGAAGGAGAGAGTTGACTGGAAATGACTTCAAATTTAGAAGGGTCGACCTCTATTCTTGTAATAGAAATGTAGTGACCCAACATTACTCCTTTCATCATCATGAAGCATTTATGACTATTGAGTGATAAGTTATAATCTTCACACCTCTGTAGTACCTTCTTCAAATTATCTTGAGCTTCCTCAAATGTGGAACCATAAATAATAAATTCATCCATGTATATTTACATGCAATCATATGAAATATCAAAGAAAAATACTAAACACAACTCATTGAAAAGTTTTAGGAGCATTAAAAAGACCAAAATGAAAAATTGAATAGGCAAATATTCCCTAGGGGCATGTGAAGGTACTATTCTCTTGAACTTCTAGAGAAATATTTATCTGATTGTATCCACTGAAACCATCAAGGAAAGACAGATACTTTTTCCGTGATAAGTTATCAAGGACTTGATCAATAAAGGGGAGAGGAAAATAATCTTTCTTAGTAGCTGATTTGAGCTCCATGTTATCCACAAATACTCTCCATTTTCCCCATTTCTTAGGAACAATAACTAGTGGGGAAACCCAATGGCTATCTAAGATTGGGTAGATAAAACTAACATTCAACAATTTGTAGTTCTCCCTTTACTATTTCTATGAGAGATAGATTAATTCACTATTGGGATTGTCTAACATGTTTAAACTAACTATTGATAAAAAAATCTTGTGTGCATAACTTTGGATCTTTCCCCTTCATATCACTGTAATCCCAGGAAATTTTTTTCTTGTGGTTGGTAAGCATTTGGACAATTGACTTTTTTTTCTCAATGGTAAGTTATATTGATATTCAAGGTTTTTCTTGTAGCTACCTCCACTTGTGAGGTTAAATCTAGCATGGAAACTTCTGACAAGAAAGGCATTACTACTTCACGAGGAAATAAAGTGTGCAAATAGTCAGTTGCTATAGGAAAATGAGATGAAGTAGATGGGGGAAGGATTATTTGTAAGGAACATGGAACTTATTTGCAAAGAGGGGGATCTATGCCATAGTTTTTTTAGAAGGACATTAGACAATACTTCTATTTCTTCTTGTTCTTATTTTTCAATAAAAGTCTCTCTTCTAATCATCATTAGGTTTTCTATAGAATTCATTTCTTTAACTTCTTCTCCTAAATCTAGCCAAATTTCTTATTCAGACCCAAATTATGGTTGGGCTGGAGCATAAAGGGTGAGCTTTTTGGTCCTACATCCATCATAAATAGTCATGTTACCAAACATAAATCATATGTAGGCATCATCAGTAGCTAACCTATCCCTTCCTAGTATTATAGGGTATCCCGTGGAGTGTTTCTTTTGGAGATAGGATCATGAAATCAACAGGGTATTCCCATGAATCTAGGGTAATAACTAGGTCTTCTACTACTCCATCAAGCTTGACATCTGAACTATCAAAGATTTGTAGGACTATAGGTGTAGTTCTTAAATCTAAAATAATTAGTTGTAGCATAATGTCTTTGGTCATGACATTAATAGATGCTCCAAGGTGAACTAAAGCATTTTAAATCTGAATTCCATTAATAATGATTTCCATAATAGGACTGCTAGGGTTTGAATATTTTGGGATGGTAAGCTTCCCTAGCATCAACTCAGAGATTTGACCTAAGACATGCACAATTTGAGGGTCCTTTTTCCTAATTAGTTTTTTAAAGTATGCTTCTTTAATGGCCTTTCTATAGATAGGTACATCTTTTATTTCTTGAAACAAAGGTATTTTTACATAGATATGCTTCAATTGTTCTCAAATGTCAAAGTCTCCTCATACTTCTAAACAATCTCACCTTCTAACCTTTGAGGAAAAGGAGGTGATCCTTTTTTGGATACATTAGGAAAATGAGGACTTAGCTTGGGATCTTTGGATGTAACTGGACTACTAATATTTTCTTATTCATTTTTGTCAGATGGAAACTCTAAGTTTATGGGAGGAGAAGGTGTTGGAAAAAGTGTTCCTAATAGTAAGTTAATGTTACTTAAGTCAAGAGAATAAGTAGGTTATTGATGAAGATCAATTCAATAGACTTTTTGATGTTGTTGGGGTTGGCTATTTGGGTTGCACATTGGCTAATATTGTAGTTGAGTCAGTTTAGGATGTTGGCTTTGGTTTTTTGTAGCAGGTGGCATAGACTACTGCTAAGGTTGTTGAAGGAAACCAATAGGTTAGATTGGCCATTGCTGACCTCCCCTCCATTGGTTAAACTGTTGCCAATTTCCTTGAGGAGGCTACCACTATTTTTGGGGTTGTTGTCACTAATTTTGTTGAGGTGGTTCCCATCATTTTTGCCAAGAATTTGGCTAGGGATTATTCCAATTAGGCTGAGGATATGGGCCATAGTTTGGAGGGAACTGGTTCTACCATTGATTATTATATGAGCCAATTTTTTGTGAAGGATGGACTGAGGCATACCTTATCTTTGGTCCCAAGGCTTGTGTTGAGAGACAAAGAACTCTTCTTCATCTCCTTCTATTTCCTTGAACTCTGTGAGAAGATGTTATAATTCCAAATTATCCACCTTCTTGCATCTACAATCCCTCTTCTTTTATCTCTAGTGGGGGAAATATTCACCTAACACTGCCTCTACATCATCTTACTTCCTTTTGGCTTGCATAGTGTCCAACTGAGTAGCTACATTATTGATGATATACTTCTTCAAGTCGGATAGGAGATTATAAATCTCCCCCTTAGACACTCCTCAACCATTTCCTTTTGCAATGGTGAGTCAAAATCCTTTACCTTTCTTTATAGTTTCTCTAGATCAGTTGAAACATATTTTCTTGATATCCTCCCAATTTCTTTGGGTGACATCTCCTTTGGCCATGAGGTCTAGTACCTCCATGCAAGCATCATTGAATCCTCTCAGAAAGAGAATGTTTTGAGATCTTCCATTGAGTTGGTGCTGAGTGTTTCTTTGATCACTCAACAAAAACCTTGACACATAGTCTTCCAAGGTTTCATCCTCTTTTTGTGACATCTTGAAGATGCCATCTCCTCTCATATCTTTCCCCCTATACAATATTATTTATACTTCCCCAAGAACATATTTTTCAAATAATCCCAAGTGGTTATTTGATTGTGATGCAGGAGCATCTTGGGTGTAAGAGCAATCTTGCATCACCCAAAAATATTTCTGTTTTTATATTCAATAAGGGCTATTTTGTGCAGAGCTGCTATTTATGGAAAGTTACTATTTTTGGTAATTTTTGTATGTGCTCAGAATGATCTGATTTCTTTCTTGGAGGTTCATTTTGGTCATATAAGTTTACCAGTAAAATTTCATTGCCAAATCAAGTGTATATTGGAAGATATTAAAGATTTTTGGTATTGGTAGCAGGGTACAGAAACTTTGAACTCAGTTTTGAAGGCTTTAGAGGCCCTAGATGAGGTCAAAAATTTGGGTGATGGGCGCTTGTGCGGATCAATCCTATAGAGAACTTCGTGGTGTTTCCAAAAATGGGGTTATAATAGCCGATCGGATCAACTGGTGATGACTTATGGTCTTCGGAAGTTGGGCCACCTGAAATGGCAAAAAATAATTTTCTTCAAAATTTCTATTCAGGTTTCAAAGGTTATCTTGAGCCGACTATGATGTAATAAAATGTAAAATAAAATAATTCTAAGTTTGGTTGGCCTTATTGGCTAAAATTCTAGAACCTTCCCAGGCAGTGGAAAATTGCCTATATAAGGAAGGCTGTATTATTGTCTTAGGCAGTTCAGAATAGTTCTGGGTGGTAGATCTGGGTAATAATTCGAGGCTTTGTCCTACAAAATATTGTAAGGGAATGCCCATGTGGCTTTGCATATTTTAATTCTGAAAGTTTGTAATTCCACATTTATGGAGATAATAAGAAGCCAATTTTCTGTTCTTGCATATTGTTGTTGTTTCTCTGTTTCTGTTATGTGTTTGTGGTATTAAGGGGAGCACCCTTCATCAAGTGGTATCAGAGCAAGAGTTCCTGAGTGTGTAAACAGATCACTGACTGTGAGGAATTTTTCACCAGGACCGTGGTTAGGGTTTCAGCGTGCATCGCGAAAATACCTCCACAAAGAGAACGTGGCAGAAGGGCTGGTGTTGTGACACCTGAGGTTAGAGAGCTACAGAGACAAGTGCGAGCATTGCAAGAAGAGATTCGTAGAGGAATGAATCTTAATGTAAGAGAAGAAAGTGATGATGAAGAGGAAGAAAATTTTGATCAGGAAGGAGAAGGCAAACTTCTGAACCCAGAAGAAGAAAGGCTTTTTCGAGGCCTTTCCAAGATCGGGAAGAGACCTAAGATCGAGGTTCCTACATTTTTAGGGAATCTTAACCCAGAAGAATTGATCGACTGGATCAATGAATGTGAGGAATATTTTGAGTATGAAGATGTTGAGGATCCTGATAGGGTCAAATTTGTGAAGGCCAGACTGAAAGGTCATGCAAAGATTTGGTGGCAAGAGGTTCAATTGGAGCAAAATAGAAGAGGGAAAGATAAAATCACAAGATGGGATCGGATGGTGGATAAATTGAAGCGACAGTTCATTCCTGTTGATTATGAGCTTGACCTACTAAAGAAAATGCAAACTTTGAAGCAAGCAGGAAGATCTATTCAGGAATATACAGAGGAGTTCTATCGACTCCTCATCAGAACGGGCCATACAGAAGCTGATAAGGAGAAAGTTTCCCATTACCTTAATGGGTTGAGGCCGAGCATTTAGGAGGAGTTGAATCTGGTTCGAATGAATAGTATTGAAGAGGCATACTAGTTTTCCCTAAAAGTAGAGGAAAAGTTGAACAAGAAGTTTGAGAGCAGACAAAACGGAAGAGGTCACGGTGGATGATCTGGTGGATGGTCATATGGTGGCCTAAATGAAGATCTGAAAAAGAAGGATGAGGCCAGTAGTAGTCAGAATCAGCGAGGAAATAATTCTAATCACTTCCAGGATCAGAATAATAGAGATCAGAGAGGAAGAGGGAGAGGACAAGGATCTGGAAGAGGTGGCTTACGTAGAACATGTTTTCACTGTGGAGAAGAAGGTCATAGGGCATTTGAATGTCCTTAATGCCAAGGAAGAACAGATAGGAGAAATGAAGGCCAGGCCAGAGTTGCACATGTAGATGAAGATGCTAGATCATCAAATTCTAAAGATGCTGAAAGAGGAGAAACGTTGATTAACAAAAGAGTCCTGTTGAGTGGTGAGAATGAACCTGAGCAAAGGAGGAGCCTGTTTCACACCAGGTGCAAGTGTGAAGGTAAATGTTGTGATATGATTATTGATAGTAGAAGCACTGACTATTTGGTGTCAAAAGAGATGGTGACAAAGTTGAAGCTCAAGAGACAGAAACACTCACATCCCTATCCGATTGCCTGGGTACAGGATGACCACAAGGTCATGGTCAATGAACAATGCCTAGTGAAGTTCAAGGTTGGCGGATACCAAGATGAGGTATTGTGCGATATCATATCTATGGATGCATGTCATATGTTGCTGGGTAGACCATGGCAGTTTGACAGATGTGATGTACATGATGGTCATGTGAATACCTATTCCCTGACAAAGGATGGAGTGCGACATAAGCTAAAACCATTGAAGGAGACTGAAGAAAAGGTATGTGATAATGCAAGGATAACTTTTGTTGATGGAAGAAATTTCCTAGATGGTATGAGGCATGAGCATGTATGTTTTGCTTTAATTCCAAAAGCTGGTAAAGAGGAAGTAGAAGATGTTCCTGTAGAAGTTGCAGATTTGTTGAATGAGTTTCAGGATATTGTATTTGATAACATGCCTGATGGATTACCACCAGTTAGGAAGATCAGTCATCAGATGGACTTGATCCTAGGAGCGAGTTTTCTGAATAAGGCAACACACAGAATGACACCTGTAGAAAGTGAGGAGTTGAACAGACAAGTACATGAGTTGTTATAGAAAGGATTGATCCGTGAGAGCCTGAGTCCCTGTGCTGTACCAGCGGTATTAGCACCAAAGAAGAATGGAGAATGGAGGATGTGTACAGATTCTAGGGCAATAAAGAAGATCATAATCAAGTACAGGTTTCCATTGCCACGAATGGATGATATTATGGACTGTTTGAGTGGAGCTGTGTATTTCTCAAAGATAGATCTGAAGAGTGGATATCATCAGATTCGAATCAGAGAAGGAGATGAATGGAAGACTGCCTTCAAGACAAAGGAAGGACTGTATGAGTGGTTAGTCATGCCTTTTGGGCTAACCAATGCACCGAGCACTTTCATGCGGCTCATGAACGAGGTTCTGAAAGAATTTCTAGGTAAGTTTGTCATTGTTTACCTAGATGATATTTTGATCTTTAGTAAGACATTGGAGGAGCATATGATGCATATTCATATGGTATTTGAGAAGTTGAGAGAAGAGAAATTGTTGATTAATTTGAAGAAGTACAGTTTTGTGAAGAAAGAGTTAGTGTATTTGGGATTTGTAGTTTCAGCTGAAGGTCTGAAAATGGACCCAGAGAAGGCACATGCTATCCTTGAATGGCCTACTCCAAGGAATGCTACTGAGGTAAGATCTTTTCATGGTCTAGCTAGCTTTTATAGAAAGTTTATCAGAAATTTTAGTAGTATTTGTGGACCCTTGACTGAAACAATGAGAGGGGATAGAAAAGAGTTTAAGTGGACTAATGGGGCAAAAAAGAGTTTTCAGTTGTTGAAACAAAAAGTTACAGAACAACCTATTTTGGCACTTCCAGATTTTAATAAGGTGTTTCAAGTAGATTGTCATGCTAGTGGTACTGCAATAGGAGCTGTTATGAGCCAAGAAGGTAAACCTATTGCTTATTTCAGTGAGAAGTTGAATGATGCCAAGAGAAAATATTCTGTTTATGATCAGGAATTTTATGCTATAGTTCAGGCATTGAAGAAGTGGAGACACTATTTTCTTCCTAAAGAGTTTTTTTTGTATACTGATCATCAAGCTTTGCAATATTTGAATAGTCAAGGAAAGTTGAATCAAAGGCATTTGAAATGGGTTGAGTTTTTGCAGAGTTATACATTTGTTTTGAAACACAGGAGTGGAAAGTCTAATAGGGTTGCAGATGCTCTTAGCAGAAGGCAACTATTGCTGACATAAATGCAGATTGAGGTGGTTGGGTTCAAGGAACTCAAGAATTTGTATCCAGAGGATCCTGATTTTGGTGAAGCTTGGAAAGCTTGTAAAGAACCTGTTACTCTAGATAGAACGAAGTGGCTGGATTTCATCATTTAGGATGATATGTTGTTCAGAGGGAGCTAGTTGTGCATTCCAAGAAGTTCTATGAGGGAGAATCTCATCAAGGAGAAGCATGGCGGAGGATTGGCTGGACATTTTGGTCGTGATAAAACTCTTGCTTTGGTTAGTGAAAATTATTATTGGCCATAGTTGCAGCAAGATGTGAAGAAGTTTGTACAGAGTTGTAGAGTATGTCAGATGGACAAAGGAGTGAAGCAGAATACAGGGTTGTATCAGCCATTACCTATACTAGAGAAGCCTTGGGAGGATATTAGCATGGACTTTGTTCTTGGTTTACCGAGGACTCAGCGGGGACATGATTCAATTTTTGTGGTGGTTGACAGATTTTCAAAGATGACACATTTCATTCCCTGCAAGAAGACTACTGATGTTGTTCATGTAGCAGAATTGTTTTTCAGAGAGGTAGTGAGACTACATGGTTTGCCAAGGACCATAGTTTCAGATCGGGACATGAAGTTTGTTGGATATTTCTGGTGTACATTGTGGAAGAAGCTAAAGATAGATTTGAAGTTCAGTTCATCACATCATCCACAAACTGATGGACAGACAGAGGTGGTGAATAGGAGTTTGAGAAATTTATTGAGATGTTTGGTTGGAGACAAGCCAACAGGATGGGATTTGATTTTACCACAGGCAAAATTTGCATACAATAATTCTGTCAATAGGAGCATTGGTAAATCACCATTCCAGATTGTATATGGAAGCAGTCCAAGAAATGCATATGAATTGAGAAAGATAAATAAAGGAGAAATAAGTAGTGCTGAAGCTGAGGATTTTGCAGAACACTTGAAGAACATCCATGGGGAGGTGAGGAAGCATATTACCAAGATGAATACATAGTATAAGGCTAAGGCAGATGAGAAAAGGAGGCATAAGGAATTCCAGGTTGGAGATGAAGTCATGGTTCATTTGCAAAAGGAAAGGTTTCCAGTTGGTACATATAACAAGTTGAAAATGAAGAAGTTTGGACCATGTAAGATACTGAAGAAACATGATTCAGGAAATGCATATGAGGTAGAATTGCCTACTGAGCTAAACATTTCACCAGTGTTTAACATTTCAGATCTGACAGAGTATCATGAAGGAGGTGTTGAAGATGAGATCACAGCAGCACAGTGGAGTATTCCAGCAACTAGTTCAGACACTAAGGAGATTGAAGATATACTGGATAGTCATGTTGGTAGAAGCACAAGGAACAAGACATATGAAGAATATCTGGTCAAGTGGAAAGGATGTACTGTTGAAGATTCATCATGGCTAACAAGGGTAGAGGTTAACCATCTTGGTTTTCCTCTGCACACCTGAGTCGTGATAGGGTCACTTATCAAATTATCCCAGGTGTCTGATGCAGGAGCATCCTGGGTGTAAGAGCAATCTTGCATCACCCAAAAATATTTCTATTTTTATATTCAATAAGGGTTATTTTGTGTAGAGCTACTATTTATGGAAAGTTACTATTTTTGGTAATTTTCATATGTGCTCAGAATGATCTGATTTCTTTCTTGGAGGTTCATTTTGGTCATATAAGTCTGCCAGTAAAGTTTCATTGCCAGATCAAGTGTATATTGGAAGATATTGAAGATTTTCGGTATTGGCAGCAGGGTACAGAAACTTTGAACTTAGTTTTGAAGGCTTTAGAGGCCCCAGATGAGGTCAAAAATTTGGGTGATGGGTGCTTGCATGGGTCAAGCCTATAGAGCACTTCGTGGCATTTCTGAAATGGGGTTATAATAGCTAATCAGGTCAACTGGTGATGACTTATGGTCAGAAAATAATTTTCTTCAAAATTTATGTTCGGGTTTCAAAGGTTATCTTGAGCTGACTATGATGTAATAAAATTTAGAATAAAATAATTCTAAGTTTGGTCAGCCTTATTGGCTAAAATTCTAGAACCTTCCCAGGCGGTAGAAAATTGCCTATATAAGGAAGGCTGTATTATTGTCTTAGGCAGTTCAAAATAGTTCTGGGTAGTAGATCTGGGTAATAATTCGAGGCTTTGTCCTATATAATATTGTAAGGGAATGCCCATGTGGCTTTGCATATTGTAATTCTAAAAGTTTGTAATTCCACATTTGTGGAGATAATAAGAAGCCAATTTTCTGTTCTTGCATATTGTTGTTGTTTCTCTGTTTCTGTTATGTGTTTGTGGTATTAAGGGGAGCACCCTTCATCAGATTGCCTCCTATACCCATAAACCACCTTAAAGTTGACTCCTTAAGGGTAGAGGGAAATAAATTTATCTTGTGTGCATCAGTTGTGTAGTTATAACTCCTACAAAGAACGTAAAAATAAAATAGGAAGGTATCAGGATCTTTTGTAATAAGTATATGGAGCCCTGGATGTAATGAGGAATGATTTTCTTGAGGTTATGATTATCATGTAGGTCAAGGAGTGGAAATGGAAAGGGAAAAGAAAGTCTTTCCATCCTTGGTGGTCCTTTTGGATTAATTCTTGCTTGATAAACTACAAGGGAAAGAGGATTATTATATGGGTCTTGGTTGTCAAAAGGTTGCAAATTATCTAGATACTAAATGATTGGAATGAGGTTCTTTGGCTTGTAAAATAGCTCCAAATTTATCTTTAAGGAAGAAGATGAGGTGACCAAATCCTTTCCAACATCTACATATGGTTCTTCTTCTTGAAAAAGGTATGGTTCAATCTCTTCAATTTCAATTATTCTAGGAAGGAATCTTCCAAATTGATCTTTTCTTCTATGCATACAACAAGAAGTAAGTCTAAAATAGGGAAAAATACTAGTATGCTGAATTTTAAGCTGACTTCTATAAATGAAATTTACACTACTACTACCATGCCTGTAATAGGTTTTTAGTTTGACACCATCCCTGGCAATGATACCAAAAAATGTAGTGTCCTTAATTAGGTTAATAACTAGGAATATAATTCCTATACTTAGGGATCTGATATGTCAACTGCCATCCATAATCTATTTAAAGACATCATTTGATTGTCAACCCATAAACTTTAGAATTGAAATAGGTCTGCAAAATATATGTGTTGGTGCTCTAAAAATTTGGCACATATTTGGAGTGACCAATTGAAAATTTTCTATAGGGCAAGGTGAGTACTCCTAAAAACTTTTGTGAGAAGGCCTAATTGGTATGGTTGTAAAAGATACCCTATTGATTTTGATGAGATAAAACTTGGAAAATAGTTCACCTTTAGTGCAAGTTAGTAAAGGATTCATGTTCCATGTGTGAAGATGAATCAAGCCCCAGAGGTTTAGATTCTAAATGTCCATCTTGATGACTTTATGATTTCAATTTCAAAGCAGTTTGTGTAGTTTGACAATGCAGAGTAGAATTGGAGTGAACAGAATGGTTATTTTATGAGAGTTGTTTTCAAGGACCAATTATGGAATCATTCTCATGGCATGTAAGTGTGCTACTTGATCCAATGGTGAAGTGTCAGAGCATATCTTGCTAATCTTGCAACAGCCGATTTGGATAAATTGTATGCTGATTCAGCATGTTGCACTTACATTATTTTTTTGAATTGCTAAGTTTGATTATTTTCATCTCGCACCTCAGCATGAATCTGCAAAAGCCCTTTTGCATGTTTATTCCATGTGGATGAATGAGTCATTTCACCAAGTAACAAAGCTTCAAGTGGTGATATGATGACTTTCCAAGTGGCACCTTTGGCAGGGTTTGCATAAGCTTGAATACTTCCAATTGTGGAATAATTAAAAGTTGCTCATTTTAAAGGTTATTATTTTTTGGCCCTAATGTTTTCAAGCCATTCCAGTTGGAGACTATGTTTAGACATTGGAAATGAGAGGTTTTTCCAGTTCCCATGCTTGCAAAGTTTTATTTAGATAGTTTTTTAAAACTCATTCCAGAAACTAGTTGCAGTTATATGGTCAGTTTGCAGAAATGTTATGATTGGATTGAAATGTCCATTGGTTAGTATCTTTTTATGAAGGACATATTTCAACAAGTGTGAATCCAGTAAATAGATCACAACTTTTGCCTCTAACATGGATATGAGAGAGTTTAATGAACGGGTCTGTAAAAGGAGAAAATGTGATTGCTCTGGAGAGAGTGACAAGTAATGATTTTGCAATATGAAATGATGTGTTTTTTTTTAAAAGGAGGTATTAAGTTATACATAAGAGAATAAGAGACCCAACACAATGTTGTTTGGAATGGGATCCCACAGAATAATTTTTTTGCAAACATGGATTTGTAGAAAAGAAAAAAATAGTCATATTGCGGGGGGGCATAACTTTTTATTGAACCATTGGATCGGGCTCATTTTTGGATATTTTGTCGCAAATCTAGTTCTCTAGAATCTCACTAGTGTGATTTTAAAAATTCATCCTAGTTCACGAGATACAGTCAATTGAGTACAACACTATCTAAACTGCCCATAATAGTCACAAGCATTTATCCCACATTCATTCAGAATGGGGAGATTGAAATATTTATATACAACAGTCCACACAAAATGAAATATGAAGAAGAGATGGAGGCTATCCATGTGTGCATGGTGACTAGTGCCTTGATTTCCATGCTTGTGGCTGAGGTAAGTAAGTTTTACAGAGTGCTGATGACATGGAAAACATGACACATGGCAAGTAGTCTCCAAGTCTCATGAAGGAAATAAATGATTCAGAGACTTAGAGACTTAATCTCCGAATCTCCAAATAACTTAGTCTCCAAGTCTCACAAAGGAAAGAAATGATTCAGAGACTTAGAGACTTAGTCTCCAAATCTCCAGATCGAGTAGTCTCTAGATCTCTAGATAAAACCATGGTCAGTGAATTCATTCAGAGACCTATAGACTAATGTTAGTCTCCAAGTCTCCAGATAGACTCAAGGTTAGGGAAGAGATTAAGAGATTAAGAGAGTAAAGGCAGTCTCCATATCTCCAGATGGTTTAGAGACTTGGACACTAAGTTCTAGTCACCAAGTCGCCGGAAGAAAATATTCATAGATTTAGAGACTTGGAGATTGAGAGACTGGAGGAGGCCACCCAATCTCATGACATCTGGAAGTTAGCATAAAAAATCAGAGACTTGGAGGTAACTGTGGTCACCAGATCTCATAATGTTAGTAGATAGAGGCAAGTGATTTGGAAATCAAGAGACTACTTGGTCGTGAAGTCTCATGAAGTCAAACAGTTAGCATAAAAAATTTAGAGATTAAGAGACTAACCGCCAGTCGCCAGATCTCATGATGCAAGCGGTTAGAGGCAAATGGTTTTGAGATTGAGAGATAGCATTTGTCACCAGGTTGCTGGAAGAGTTATTTAGAGATCTGGAGACTAGAGACATTCTCCAAGTCTTAGAAAGGAACCACAGTTAAGAAATAACTCCAGAGATTTGGAGACTAATGTAGTCTCCAAATCTCTAGATCAACCGAGGTTAAGGTTGAGCTTGCAGAGCCAGCCCGAGCACCCAATCAGAGCATACCACATGGAAAAATTTGGTGAAGTTTGAGGAAAAGCCAGAAATAAAGGATTTAAAATGTTATAACGTTCAGATTTTGAAATTTCTCATGCCAGGAACCTACTCAGAGTTTTTAGTGCTGCAGATTCATTTTTTAACCAAATATAGGAGTATAATATGTTTTCAGAAATGCTAGAAGACAACGAAGATGATGGTGGTGGATAAAATATGATATGATCGAGCAGACAAGAGAAGTAATCAGTTTTTCATCCGTAATCAAATTTTAAAGAGATTTTTTATGATTGATTTGGAATATCCAACATAGGGAATGAATCAGATTTTCAGTAAATGAAGGGATAAGATTAGAGAATAAATGATAGAGTAAGTCAGACATGTAGACAAAGTAAATCAGATTTTGTTTGAGGTGCCCGAGGATATCAGATTTCAGAGGAGAGAGGGCTTTTGAGATCAGATTTGCAGAAGATAGGTGTGGGATCAAGCATTGATTTTAGGGTTTCTCTCTTAGTCTATTTATTCTTTCCTTTTCTCAGTTGTAAGTGTTCCTATTACTTTTTTCTGGAGGGTTCCTATAGTTTCTCTATTGTGAGTAGGCCCCTAAGTGATGAATTTTGAAATTCTCTACATAGCAGATTTCTAGTTTTATGTCTACGCTCCTGAACTTCAAGCTTTTGTATGTATTGAGATAGGCTCATTTTCAATAAGATACAGTGCAATTTCTATGTTACATGGTTATTGTCTCTTAGCTTTGTGTTCTGTTCTTGTATGTTTCATTTGTAAGGCATTTAAAGCATACTAGTTGTAAGGCAACTAATCTAATTGCTTGTGAGTTTCTTTCAAGGAAACGATTAAATCCTCATATGCAATTTCAGAGAGTAGACATATGTGCTAAGATTTTGATGATAGCAACATAGGATTGACATAATAGCTTGTAAGGCATCCTATCTAGATTGCATGTAGTTTGTAAGGCATTTTACTGTATTTCCTTGAAATCTTCCTGTGGATTTATATTCAGACTTTTTTCCCAATGGAATAGGCATTGGCTGGATGTTTGTTATATACTCATCTTTCTGTCATCAAGTACAAAATAATCATTACCAGTAATTTTCCTTTTTTAAGTTCATACTATGAAAGGACTGTATCCCAGATGATATAGTTTAGTTTGTTGATTCCTTAAAGAGAGAATCCAGAGGTTAACCTTCCTTGAGTCAAACTCAGAAAAAGAAGAAGGATTCACATCCTTATTCCACTATTCTGTGCTATCACATTCATAGTTTCTATTTCTATCCTCTGGATCATGAGATTCTCAGCTGTCTACGGAGTGATCTTTTGTTGAAATAGTCTAAAGCCTAATTACCATAGCAGTGAAGACCCTATCCACCATTTGAATGTTTACTTGAAACATAGTGAATCATTAATAGGAAATATCTGCCTGATTCCTGTGGAGCTCGAAGCAGAAGGAGGATCTTATCCAATCCTCATTAATTAGGTTTTTCTTACAAACTTGGAATCCTTTTAATTGAGAATCAAGCCCATACATTTGCCCAGTTTGAGCCTACAAGAAAAATCCCTAACAAATTGGCAACTCCACTGGGAAAATGTTAAAGTGAAGATAGAATAATGTGGGTATGAGTAGAGCTAAACTCCTAACCAACTTATTCATTTATCTAGTGGTTTCCATTGAAGTGTATAAGAGTCAGATTTAAGAAGTTTCAATTCATCTCACCAAGTTGTGAGTAGCGACTCTGAGTTCTTTGTTTGATCAGTGCATAAAGTGATTTATTTTCAGTCCTAATAAACAACATATGTACCCAGTTGAAGTTTGATGTGTTGTTGGAGAAAGAGATCTCAGTTTATGGAAATTACTTTCCTCTACAAAGAGGTGGTAGCTCTGCAAAGTTGAAGACTAATTTGGAGGTGACTTCAAATCAAATATTGTTGTAGCTACTCAAATACATCTAGGTATTTTAAAAGTTTTAAATGCTTTCCTTATCAAGTGATCAAAGCACTAAGTTAGAAGGAAAGAGAGAGGTAGTTTGTAGTTACTCTTCTTATTAAAAATGTCACAATCATTTAGGAGCAAGTTGTTTGGACCTATAAATTTTGAAGGTATCCTTGGATACCCATATCATATTCCAGAAGTGGTTAGGGATTTTTTACTAAAGTTCACTGGATTTGGTGAGCAATCAGTTGGAGATCATTTACAAAAGTTTTCTAACCTGATAGATGATCACAATGTCACACATGAGGATGTACTAATGACCATGTTTACAGTATCTCTAGTTGAGATTGCAAGGGATTGGTTTAAAGAACTACCTCATGACTCAATAGGATCTATGGCAGCATTAGAGGATTGTTTTATCAAAAATTATGGAGATATGGAGCACATTGATGAACAAGACATACCTGAATCAAAGGATCTTGTACCAGAGTTTGAAGTTCATGACTCAAAAACAAAAATGTTAACACAAAGGTTGCAAGAAAGTGTGGTGTTACATTTACAAGAGAACATGAGCAGAGAGGAGGGTGAATCACAACATGAGTTCTTCATAAGGTTTACTAATAGGATCAAGCAGTTTGACATTCCTTTTTGTCTTCAAGGTTTTGTATGGGCAAACTTATTTGTTAAACTTTGTTTTCCTCATACACTTAATTTTCCAATCCCTTAGAGGGAAGAATGTATTCAACAAACTATGCAATGGATGGAACATGTAGAAAATCTTTCTTCCAAAGATATAAATGAGGCTGAATACAATGATGTTGAATCTGAAAATTTAGAATATAATGATGTTGAAAGTGATAACAAAGATGAGTCTAGTTATGCTGATGAATCTGATTTTAGTGATTATGATGATGAGTCCACTTGTGCTGAATGTTTTGCTAATGATAGTATTAATAATAAACTTTGTGACCAGCAAGACAATGAGACTGTTTTGTCTGGACAACAAGATGATAACTATGATGCGGAGGTGAGTGTTTGCAGTGATTTCTTTGCACAAGATGATGTGCTCCAAGAATGTCAATCCTTGCCAGGAAGTGAGAAAATTTCAGATTTTCAGAGGTATGTATCAGAAAATGATTCTCATATTTCATGCCCTATGGATATAAGTTTTGATAGTGATGACATTACTGAGGGTGTGGAAAATGAAAGTGAAGATTTTGATTGTGAGAATGTATCAAAGATGACCATGAATGATGATGGTTGTTCACTTCATAGTGAACAAATTTCAGATTTTTTATCCTATGAATATCTTAGAGTTTCAGGGAAAGAAAGATTAGAAACTCAACACTTCACACATATTTAGTTTGACAAGGGAAATAGATCAGATGGCCAAAGTTTTGACACTTATATTTCTAATCTTCCTTACACTCCTATATCACTAGACCACAATGAGATTGAGTATGATATGTTAGATTTTGAGGTAATCAGTGTTGTTTCAGATTTAATGGATGTGGAAACTAAAGACATAATGTTGAGCATTGACTGGGATAGTAGTGTGGATTTTGAATCTTGTTCGGATTTTGAATCTTCCATTAAACCATTAAATGATGATCCATCAATGGCTCAAGTTTCATATACAAATAATGATTATACTAGTTTTTCCCTCCCACACACTAGCAACTTTTGGGTTTGTTTGATGTTGTTAGGATGCATAATGTTCTTCCTATTAGAAAGAAAATTTATGGTATGGATTGTCCATGTTTTGATGCTGAAGTTATTGCTTCATATCCTAAGATTGAGCTAGATCATATCCTATATGATGAGCCTCCTCAGTGTTTGCTAAAAGGTCAGTATGTTTTTTCTTATGACCTGCCATCTATGGATATGAGTGGATATAGTGATGCTTGCTTTAACAAAGTGACAAATTTTGAGTGCTCTTCTTCATAGTTGGATAGCAATTTTATCAGTTATGGCATGAAGATTGAAGAAGATAAATGTTGCATACATGCAAGTGCTTTCCTATCTAATGAATGTAACATGTTAATGCCACATAGTTTACATGCTTACAATCTGCCTAGTTTTCATGAAAGTTCATATAATAAATATGTAGATAAGTTTTCATATGCCAAGATAATGCAAGATGACAGTGGGTTAAGACTGGCAAGTGAGAGTGATACTGTTATCTTATTTTTAAGCATGGGGTAAAATTTTTTGTTTTTGACAGAGGGAAGAGTTGGTTCAAGTTTTGAGGCTTGGGGTCTTGTAAATAATGTATATATTATATAGTCTCTTTCTCTTTTAGTTGCGTGGCATGTTTTCTTTTAGTAAAGGTTCCCATTTTTTGAGAAGAGATGATGGAAAGGGAATGGTGAAAAGAGAAGAAAGAGAAAATTTGATTTGAAATTTTGGGGTGGTTTGCTTCTACCATGAGATTCTGAAGGTTCTCTGCATGCCCGCATGGGGCATGCATCCACAGTCAAAGCCACTATTGGTGCTCTCAAGATTTGGCAAAAATTTGGAGTGACTAATTGAAAATTTCGTATAGGGCAAGGTGAGTACTCCTAAAAAGTCTTGTGAGAAGGCCTAATTGGTATGCCTGTAAAAGGTACCTTGTTGATTTTGAT
Source organism: Chamaecyparis obtusa (assembly GCA_027943335.1). Classification (NCBI taxonomy): domain Eukaryota; kingdom Viridiplantae; phylum Streptophyta; class Pinopsida; order Cupressales; family Cupressaceae; genus Chamaecyparis; species Chamaecyparis obtusa. Next base: position 1,958,066 of record BSBK01001152.1, on the reverse strand, counting down.
GAGATACAGCTTGGAAAATAGTTCACCTTCAGTGAAAGTTAGTAAATGATTCATTTTCCATGTGTGAAGATGAATCAAGCCCTAGAGGTTCAGATTCTGAATGTCCATCTTGATGACTTTATGATTTCAGTTTCAAAGCAGTTTGTGCAGTTTGACAGTGCAGAGCAGAATTGGAGTGAACAAAATGGTTATTTTATGAGAGTTGTTTTCAAGGACCAATTGTGGAATCATTCTCATGGCATTTAAGTGTGCTACTTGATCCAATGGTGAAGTCTCAGAGCATATCTTGCTAATCTTGCAACGGTCGATTTGGATGAAGTTTATGCTGATTCAACATGTTGCACTTACATTTTTTTTTCTGAATTGCTAAGTTTGATTATTTTCATCTTGCACCTTAGGATGAATCTAGAAAATCCCTTTTGCATGTGTATTAGATGTGGATGAATGAGTCATTTTTCCAAGTGATACAACTTCAAGTGGTGATATGATGACTTTCCAAGTGGCACCTTTGGCAGGGTTTGCATAAGCTTGAATACTTCCATTTGTAGAATAATTAAAAGTTTCTCATTTTAAAGGTTATTATTTTTTGGCCCTAATTTTTTCAAGCCAATCTATTTGGATACTATGTTTAGACGCTAGAAATGAGCGGGTTTTCCAGTTCCCATGCTTGCAAAGTGTTATTTAGATAGTTTTTTAAAACTCATTCCAGAAACTAGTTGCAGTTATATGGTCAGTTTGCAAAAATGTTATGATTGGATTGAAATGTTCATTGGTCAATATCTTGTTATGAAGGACACATTTCAGCAAGTGTGATTCTAGTAAATAGATCACAACTTTTTCCTCTAACATGGATATGAGAGAGTTTAATGAACGAGTCTATAAAAGGAGAAAATGTGATTGCTCTGGAGAGAGTGACAAGTAATGATTGTGCAATATGAAATGATGTGTTTTTTTTTAAAAGGAGGTATTGAGTTATACATAAGAGAATAAGAGACCTAGCACAATTTTTTTTGGAATGGGATCCCATAGAATAATTTTTTTGCAAACACGAATTTGTGCAAACACGGATTTGCAGAAAAGAAAAAAATAGTCATATTGCAGGGGGCATGAATTTTTATTGAACAGTTGGATCAGGCTCATTTTCAAATATGTTGTCACAAATCTAGTTCTCTAGATTCTCACTAGAGTGATTTTAAAAATTCATCCTGGTTCACGAGATACAGTCGACTGAGTACAACACTGTCTAAACTGCCCATAACAGTCACAATTATTTATCCCACATTCATCCAGAATGGGAAGATTGAGATATTTATATCAACAGTCCACACATAATGAAATATGAAGAAGAGATGGAGGCTATCCACGTGTGCATGGTGACTGATGCCTCAATTTCCATGCTCATGGCTGAGGTAAGTAAGTTTTGTGGAGTGCTGATGACATGGAAAAAATGACACATGGCAAGTAGTCTCCAAGTCTCACAAAGGAAAGAAATGATTCAGAGACTTAGAGACTTAGTCTCCAAATCTCTAGATAACTTAGTCTCCAAGTCTCACAAAGGAAAGAAATGATTTAGAGACTTAGAGACTTAGTCTCCAGATCGAGCAGTCTCCAAATCTCTAGATGACACCATGGTCATTGAATTCATTCAGAGACCTAGAGACTAATGTTAGTCTCCAAGTCTCCAGATAGACTCAAGGTTAGGGAAGAGATTCAAAGATTAAGAGAGTAAAGGTAGTCTCCAGATCTCCAGATGGTTTAGAGACTTAGAGACTAAGGTGTGGTTGCCAGGTCACTGGAAGAAAATATTCAAAGATTTGGAGACTTGGAGAATTAGAGACTAAAGGAGGTCACCCAATCTCATGACATCTGATAGTTATCATAAAAATTTAGAGACCTGGAGGTAACTATGGTCTCTAGATCTCATAATGTTAGCAGTTAGAGGCAAGTGATTTGGAGATTAGGAGACAGTTTGGTCGTGAAGTCTCATGAAGTCAAACAATTAGCATAAAAATTTTAGAGATTAAGAGACTAACCATCGGTTGCCAGATCTCATGATGCAAACAGTTAGAGACAAATGGTTCTGAGATTGAGAGATAGCATTTGTCGCCAGGTCACTGGAAGAGTTATTTAGAGATCTAGAGACTAGAGACATTCTCCAAGTCTTAGAAAGGAATCACAGTTAAGAAATAACTCTAGAGATTTGGAGACTAATGTAGTCTCCAAATCTCCAGATCAACTGAGCTTAAGGTTGATTTTGCAGAGCCAGCCCGAGCACCCAATCAGAGCATGCCACATGGTGAAATCTAGTGAAGTTTGAGGAAAAGCCAGAAATAAAAGATTCAAAATGTTATAAAGTTTAGATTTCAAAATTTCTCATGCTAGGAACCTTCTCAGAGTTTTTAGTGCTGCATATTCATTTTTTAACCAAATATAGGAGTATAATATGTTTTTAGAAATGCTAGAAGATGTCGAAGATGATGGCGGTGGATAAAATCTGATATGATCAAGCAAATGAGAGCAATAATCAGTTTTTCATCCATGATCAGATTTTAAAGAGATTTTTGATGATTGATTTGGCATATCCGACAGAGGGAATGCATCAGATTTTTAGTAAATGAAGGGATAAGATCAGAGAATAAATGATAGAGTAAGTCAGACATGTAGACAAAGTAAATCAGATTTTGTTTGAGGTGCCCAAGGATATCAGATTTCAAAGGAGAGAGGGCTTTTGAGATTAGATTTGCAGAAGAAAAGTGTGGGATCAAGCATTGATTTTAGGGTTTCTCTCTTAGTCTATTTATTCTTTTCTTTTCTTAGTTGTAAGGGTTCCTATTCCTTTTTTCTAGAGGGTTCTTGTGGTTGCTCTATTGTGAGTAGGCCCCTAGGTGATGAATTTTTAAATTCTCTGCATAGCAGATTTCTAGTTTTATGTCTAAGCTCCTGAACTTCAAGCTTTTGTATGTATTGAGATAGGCTCATTTTCAATAAGATACAGTGAAATTTCTATCTTACATGGTTATTGTCTCTTAGCTTTGTGTTCTATTCTTGTATGTTTCATGTGTAAGGCATTTAAAACATACTAGTTGTAAGGCAACTAATCTAATTGCCTATAAGTTTCTTTCAAGGAAAGGATTAAATCCTCATATGCAATTTCAGAGAGTAGACATATGTGTTAAGATTTTGATGATAGCAACATAGGATTGACATAATAGTTTGTAAGGCATCCTATCCAGATTGCATGTAGTTTTTAAGGTATTCTACTGTATTTCATTGAAATCTTCCTGTGGATTTATATTCAGACTTTTTTCCCAATGGAATAGGCACTGGCTGGGTGTTTGTTATACAGTCATCTTTCTGTCATCAAGCACAAAATAATCATTACCGGTACTTTTTCTTTTTTAAGTTCATACTGTGAAAGGACTGTATCCCAGATGATATAGTTTAGTTTGTTGATTCCTTAAAGATAGAATCTAGAGGTTAACCTTCCTTTAGTCAAACTTAGAAAAAGAAGAAGGATTCACATCCTTATTCCACTGTTTTGTGCTATCACATTCATAGTTCCTATTGCTATGCTCTGTATCAGGAGATTCTCAGCTGTCTACGGAGTGATCTTTTGTTGAAATAGTCTAAAGCCTAATTGCCATAGTAGTGAAGACCCTATCCACCATTTGAATGTTTACTCGAAACATAGTGAATCATTAATAGGCAATACCTGCCAGAGTCCTGTCGAGCTCAAAGAAGATGAAGGATCTTATCCAATCCTCATCAATTAGGATTTTCTTGCAAACTTGGAATCCTTTTAACTGAGAATCAAGCCCATACATTTTCCCAGTTTGAGCCTACAAGAAAAATCCATAACAAATTGGTGACTTCGATGGTGAAATGTTAAAGTGAAGATAGAACAATACGGGTATGAGTAGAGCTAGACTCCTGGCCAACTTATTAATTTATCCAGTGGTTTCCATTGAAGTGTATAAAAGTTAGTTTTAAGAAGTTTCAAATCATCTCACCAAGTTGTGAGTAGCGCCTCTAAGTTCTTTGTTTGATCCATCCATAAAGTGATATATTTTCACTCCTAATAAACAACATATGTACCAAGTTGAAGTTTGTTGTGTTTTTGGAGAAAGAGATCTCAGTTTATGGCAATTCTTTTCCTCTGCAAAGAGGTGGCAGCTTTGCAAAGTTGAAGACTGATTTGGAGGTGACTTCAGATCAAATATTGTTGCAGCTACTCCAATGCATATATGTATTTTAAAAGTTTTAAATGCTTTCCTTATCAAGTGACCAAAGCACTAAGTTAGAAGGAAAGAGAGAGGCAGTTTGTAGTTACTCTACTTGTTAAAAATGTCACAATCATTTATGAGTAAGTTTTTTGGACCAATAAATTTTGAAGGTATCCCTGGATACTGAAATCATATTCTAGAAGTGGTCAAGGATTGTTTACCAAAGCTCATTGGTTTTGGTGAGCAATCAGTTGAAGATCATTTACAAAAGTTTGCTAACCTGATAGATGATCACAATGTCACACATGAGGATGTACTAATGACCCTGTTTGTAGTATCTCTAGTTGAGATTGCAAGGGAATGGTTTAAACAACTACCTCATGACTCAATAGGATCTATGGCAGCATTAGAGGATTGTTTTATTAAAAAGTATGGAGATATGGAGCAATATGAAGATACAGAACACATTGATAAACAAGACATACCTAAATCAAAGGATCTTGTTCCAGAGTTTGAAGTTCTTGAGGAAGAAACAAAAATGTGGACACAAAGGTTATAGGAAAGTGTGGTGTTACATTTACAAGAGAACATGTGATGAAGGGTGCTCCCCTTAATACCACAAACACATAATAGAAAGAGAGAAACAACAACAATATGCAAGAATAGAAAATTGGCTTCTTATTATCTCCACAAATGTGGAATTACAAACTTTCAGAATGACAATATGTAAAGCCACATGGGCATTCCCTTACAACATTCTGTAGGACAAAGCCTCGAATCAAAACTCAGATCAACTACCCAGAACTGCCTAAGACAACACTATGGGCCTTCTTTATATAGACAATTTCCACCGCCTGAGAAGGTTCCAGAAAATTAGCCCTTAAGGCCGACGATCCTAAGAATTAATTTATTTTATTTTCTTTTTACATAGGGTTGGCTAAGAAAATATACACAAAAATACTTTTAGGTAGCTCAACTTCCGGAGGCCTTAAATTTTTAACCACAGCTCCGATTTTCTATTATAACCACTTTTCGGAAACGCTATGTCGAGATCTACAGTGCCTGACTGCACAAGCTCCAGTCAGCTAAGAGTCGACTGCGATCTAGAGCCTCTAAGGCCTTCAAAATTGACCTGAAAGATTTCATACTTGGAAACCTCAATAACTTCACCAATACAGATGATGTGGCAATGAGACTCAATTGGTAGGCTGATATGACTAAGATGAACCTCCACTTGTGAAATCAAAACATTCTAAGATCATATGACCAACTTACTAAAAATAGTAAGTTTCCATAAATAGCAGCTCCACACAAGATAGCCCTTATTGAAAAGCAAACAGAAATATTTTTGGGTGATGCAAGATTTCTCTTACACCCAGGACGCTCCTACATTAGACACCCGGGATAATTTGAGACGTGACCCTGTCACGACTCAGGTGTGCAGAGGAAAACCAAAATGATCGACCTCCTTCTTTGTCAACCATGATGAATCTTCAATAGGTCATCCTTTCCACTTGACCAGATATTTTTCATATGTCCTATTCCTTGTGCTTCTACCAACACAACTATCCAGTATATCTTCAATCTCCTTAGTGTCTGAACTAGTTGCTAGAATACTCCACTGTGTTGCTGTGATCTCATCTTCAACACCTCCTTCATGATACTCTGTCAAATCTGAAATGTTAAACGCTGGTGAAATATTCAGCTCAGTAGGCAATTCTACCTCATATGCATTTCCTGAATCATGCTTCTTCAGTATCTTACATGGTCCACACTTCTTCATTTTCAGCTTGTTATATGTACCAACTGGAAACTGCTCCTTCCGCAAATGAACCATGACTTCATCTCCAACCTGAAATTCCTTATGCCTCCTTTTCTGATCTGCCTTAGCCTTATACTGTGTATTCATCTTGGTGATGTGCTTCCTCACCTCCTCATGGATGTTCTTTAGATGTTTTGCAAAATCCTCAGCTTCAGCACTACTTATTTCTCCTTTATTTATCTTTCGCAATTCAGATGCATTTCTGAGACTGCTACCATATACAATCTGGAATGGTGATCTACTAGTGCTCCTGTTAATAGAATTATTGTATGCAAATTTTGCCTGTGGTAAAATCAAATCCTATCTTGTTGGCTTGTCTCCAACCAAACATCTCAGTAAATTTCCCAAACTCCTATTCACCACCTCTGTCTGTCCATCAGTCTGTGGATGATGTGATGAACTAAACTTCAAATCTGTCTTCAACTTCTTCCACAATGTACGCCAGAAATATTCAACAAATTTAGTGTCCCAATCTAAAACTATCATCTTTGCCAAATCATGTAGTCTCACTACCTCTTTGAAAAACAATTCTGCTACATGAAAGCATCATTAGTCTTATTGCAAGGAATGAAATGTGCCATCTTTGAAAATCTATCAACCACCACAAAAATTGAATCATGTCCCTGCTGAGTCCTCGGTAAACCAAGAATAAAGTCCATGCTGATATCCTCCCAAGGCTTCTCTGGTACAGGTAATGGCTGATACAACCCTATATTTTGTTTCACTCCTTTCGCCATTTGACATACTCTACAACTCTGTACAAACTTCTTCACATCTTGCTACAACTGTGGCCAATAATAATTTTCACTAACCAAGCCAAGGGTTTTATCATGACCAAAATGTCCAGCCAATCCTCTGCTATGCTTCTCCTTGATGAGATTCTCCCTCATAGAACTTCATGGAATGCACAACTGACTCCCTCTGAATAGCATATCATCCTGGATGATGAAATCCAGCCATTTCATCTTGTCTAGAGTAACAGGTTCTGTACAAGCTTTCCAACCTTCACCAAAATCAAGATCCTCTGGATACAAATTCTTGAGTTCCTTGAACCCAACCACCTCAATCTGCATCTCTGTCAACAATAGTTGCCTTCTGCTAAGAGCATCTACAACCCTGTTAGACTTTCCACTCTTGTGTTTCAAAACAAATGTGTAACTCTGCAAAAACTCAACCCATTTCAAATGTCTCTGATTCAACTTTCGTTGACTATTCAAATATTGCAAAGCTTGATGATTAGTATACAAAACAAACTCCTTAGGAAGTAGATAATGTCTCCACTTCTTTAATGCCTGAACTATAGCATAAAATTCCTGATTGTAAATAAAATATTTCCTCTTGGCATCATTTAACTTCTCACTGAAATAAGCAACAGGTTTATCTTCTTGGCTCATAACAGCTCCTATTGCAGTACCACTAGCATCACAATCTACTTGAAACACTTTATTAAAATCTAGAAGTGCTAAAATAGGTTGTTCTATAACTTTTTGTTTCAACAATTGAAAACTCTTTTCTGCCCCATTGAAAACTTTTTTCTACCCCATTAGTCCACTTAAACTCTTTTCTATCCCCTCTCATTGTTTCAGTCAAGGGTTCACAAATACTGTTAAAATTTCTGATAAACTTTCTGTAAAAGCTAGCTAGACCATGAAAAGGTCTTACCTCTGTAGCACTCCTTGGATTAGGCCATTCAAGGATAGCTTGTACCTTCTCTGGGTCCATTTTTAGACCTTCTCCTGAAACTACAAACCCCATATACACTAACTCTTTCTTCACAAAACTGCACTTCTTCAAATTAAACAACAATTTCTCTTCTCTCAGCTTCTCAAATACCATACAAATATGCATCATATGCTCCTCCAATGTCTTACTAAAGATAAAAATATCATCTAGGTAAACAATGACAAACTTACCTAGAAATTCTTTCAGAACCTCATTCATGAGCTGCATGAAAGTGCTCGGTGCATTGGTTAGCCCAAAAGGCATGACTAACCACTCATACAGTCCTTCCTTTGTCTTGAAAGCAGTCTTCCATTCATCTCCTCTGATCCGAATCTGATGATATCCACTCTTCAAGTCTATCTTTGAGAAATACACAGCTCCACTCAAATAGTCCATAATATCATCCATTTGTGGCAATGGAAACCTGTACTTGATTGTGATCTTATTTATTGCTCTGGAATCCATACACATTCTCCACTCTCCATTCTTCTTTGGTGCTAATACTACTGGTACAGCATAGGGACTCAAACTCTCACGGATCAATCCTTTCTGCAACAACTCATGTACTTGCCTGTTCAACTCCTCACTTCTACAGGTGTCATTTTGTGTGCTACCTTATTTGAAAAACTCTCTCCTGGGATCAAGTCCATCTAATGACTAATCTTCCTGACTAGTGGTAATCCATCAGGTACATTATCGAATACAATATCCTGAAACTCATTCAACAAATCTGCAACTTCTACAGGAAGGTTTTCTACTTCCTCTTTACCAGCTTTTGGAATTAAAGAAAAACATACATGCTCATGCCTCATACCATCTAGAAAATTTCTTCCATCAACAAAAATTATTGTTGCACTACCACATACCTTTTCTTTTGTGTCAGTCAATGGCTTTAGCTTATATCGCACTCGATCCTTTGTCAGGGAATAGGTATCTCACCACCATCATGTACAACACATCAGTCAAACTGCCATGGTCTACCTAACAACATACAACATACATCCATCGATATGATATCACACAGTACCTCATCATGATATCCACCAATCTTGAACTTCACTAGGCATTGTTCATTGACCATGACCTTGTGGTCATCCTATACCCAGGCAATCTGATATGGATGTGGGTGTTTCTGTCTCTTGAGCTTCAACTTTTTCACCATCTCTTCTGACACAAAATTGTTAGTGCTTCCACTATCAATAATCACATCACAAAAATTACCTTCACACTTGCACCTGGTGCGAAACAGGCCCCTCCTTTGTTCAAGTTCATTCTCACCACTTAGCAGGACTCTTTTGTTAATCAGTGTTTCTCCCTTTTCAGCATCTTCAAAATTTGATGATCTGGCATCTTCATCTACATGTGCAACTCTAGTATGGCCTTCATTTCTCCTGTCTGTTCTACCTTGGCACTGAGGACATTCAAATTCCCTATGACCTTCTTCTCCACAGTGAAAACATGTTCCACGAAGGCCTCCTCTTCTAGATCCTTGTCCTCTTCCTCTTCCTCTCTGATCTCTATTATTTGATCTTGGAAATGATTGGAATTGTTTCATCGCTGATTCTGATTGCTACCGGCCTCATCCTTCTTTTTTGAATCTTCATTTCGGCCTCCATAAGACTGTCCACCAGATCATCCACCGCGACCTCTTCTATTTTGTCTGCTCTCGAACTTCTTGTTCAGCTTTTCCTCTACTTTTAGGGCAAATTGGTATGCCTCCTCAATACTATTCATTCGAACCAAATTCAACTCCTCCTGAATGCTTGGCCTTAACCCATTAAGGTATCGGGCAACTTTCTCTTGATCAGCTTCTGCATGGCCTGTTCTGATGAGGAGTCGATAGAACTCCTCTATATACTCCTGAACATATCTTCCTGCTTGCTTCAAACTTTGCATTTTTTTTAGTAGGTCAAGCTCATAATCAATAGGAATGAACTGTCGCTTCAATTTATCCATCATCCGATCCCATCTTGTGATTTTATCTTTCCCTCTTCTATTTTTCTCTAATTGAACCTCTTGCCACCATATCTTCGCATGACCTTTCAGTTTGGCCTTCGCAAATTTGACCCTATCAGGATCCTCAACATCTTCATACTCAAAATATTCCTCACATTCATTGATCCAGTCGATCAATTCTTCTGGGTTAAGATTTTCAGAAAATGTAGGAACCTCAATCTTAGGTCTTTTCCCAATCTTGGAAATGGCCCGAAAAAGTCTTTCTTCCTCCTGGTTCACAATTTCAACTTCTCCTTCTTGACATTCTTCTTCAGCTTCATCCTCACTTTCGTCTCTGACATTAAGATTTATTCCTCTACGAATCTCTTCTTGTAATGCTCGCACTTGTCTCTGCAGTTCCCTAACCTCAAGTGTTACAACACTAGCTCTTCTACCACGTTCCCTTTGTGGAGGCATTTTTGTGATGCGCACTGAAACCCTAACCATGGTCTTGGTGCAAACTGCCTCACAGTCGATGATCTGTTTACACACTCAGGAAATCCTGCTCTAATACCACTTGATGAAGGGTGCTCCCCTTAATACCACAAACACATAATAGAAACAGAGAAACAACAACAATATGCAAGAACAAAAAATTGGCTTCTTATTATCTCCACAAATGTGGAATTACAAACTTTCAGAATTACAATATGTAAAGCCACATGGGCATTCCCTTACAATATTCTGTAGGCCAAAGCCTCGAATCAAAACTCAGATCTACTACCCAGAACTACCTACGACAACACTACGAGCCTTCTTTCTATAGATAATTTCCACCGCCCGAGAAGGTTCCAGAAAATTAGCCCTTAAGGCCGACGATCCTAAGAATTAATTTCTTTTCTTTTCTTTTTACATAGGGCCGGCTAAGAAAATATACACAAAAATACTTTTAGGTAGCCCAACTTTTGGAGGCCATAACTTTTTAACCGTAGCTCTGATTTTCTATTATAACCAGTTTTCAGAAATGCCATGTCGAGATCTACAGTGCCTAACTTGCGCAAGCTCTAGTCAGTCAGGGGTCGACTGCGATCCAGAGCCTCTAAGGCCTTCAAAATTGACCTGAAAGATTTCATACCTGGAAACCTCAATAACTTCACCAATACAAATGATGTGGCAATGAAACTCAATTGGTAGGCTGATATGACTAAGATGAACCTCCACCTGTGAAATCAAAACATTATGAGATCATATGACCAACTTACTAAAAATAGTAAGTTTCCATAAATAGTAGCTCCACACAAGATAGCCCTTATTGACAAGCAAACATAAATATTTTTGGGTGATGCAAGATTTCTCTTACACCTAGGATGCTCCTGCATCAACATGAGTAGAGAGGAGGGTGAATCACAACATGATTTCTTAATAAGGTTTACTGCTAGGATCAAGGATTTTGACATTCCTTTTTGTCCTCAAGATTTTGTATGGGAAAATGATGAAGGAGCATCTTGGGTCTTTGGCAATCTTGCATCAACCAAAAACATTTCCTTATTTTTGTACCTGTTTGCTATTGTTTTCTTTATAATCTTTTTATTTTATGGTTCATGGTGTGCGGGGCTTACATTACATTGAGGACCTATTTGGGAACCTTCTCCTATGAGCACATAAAGTTTGGATGGACTGTTTCAGAGTTACAGCTATTTTCCTTGCCATTGGAATAGTGTTTTCCTGCATTTTTTATGCTGATTGTTCATGTTGGCATTGTTGATCCATAAGGATTTTCTTTTTCACACTTAATTATTTTTAGAGGACCTAAAGTACTATCATTTACCAAGAGCACAAACTCCAATTCATTATGAGTAAAAATTTATGCCCGTTTTGCCTCAGGACCTATTTCTGTCAGTTTTCAGGTGAAACGTGTGGTGTTTCTTCTTGCGACATTCCGTGTGATCAAATTGGACCTTGTGACCTTAAAGGCATGTTCTTGGGTCATGTTAGGACCTGAATCCAAAGGCTCATCAATTTATATTCATTCTAGCATTAGTTTTGGTTTAAATCTTGAGACTGGACCTATATTGTAATTAAATGCCTGATTGTCCAACCTGTGGCTTAGTTGGCTATATAAGGGGTCTAGATTGTTGTAGTAGGGCATCAAGGAGATCATCAAGAGGATCATGATTAGTGAGATATAGAGAAAATTATCAAGATATATCATTGGAGAAAAAGATAGGATGAGATCTGTAACTTTGAATTCATAATTCTCATTGTATAAGGCCAAAACCCGGAAGGCCTCAGAAGGCCTCACAACTGGGCATGTTGAAAGAAATAATATAATTCTATGTTGTTTCTGCCAGTTGAATGCCTCACATCCATTTTTTTTTGATTGATTTCATGTGATATCATATTTCTTCCATTGTGTAACTCTAAGAAAGGGTTTGTTGTTGATTCGAGTGGAGTCAATTCTGCTTGATTTTGCTTGTATCTACCCTGCCTCTATGTCAGCAAACTTATTTGTTAAACTTTGTTTTCCTCATAAACTTAATTTTCCAATCCCTCAGAGGGAATAATGTATTCAAAAAACTATGTAATGGATGGAACATGTAGAAAATATTTCTTCCAAAGATATAAATGAGGCTGAATACAATGATGTTGAATCTGAAAATTCAAAATATAATGATGTTGAAAGTGATAAAAAAGATGAGTCTAGTTATGCTGATGAATCAGATTTTAGTGATTATGATGATGAGTCCACTTGTGCTAAAGATTTTGTTGATGATAGTATTAACAATGAAATTTGTGAGCAGCAAGACAATGAGACTATTTTGTGTGGACAGCAAGAAGATAACTATGATGTAGATGTGAGTGTTTGCAGTGAGCTCTTTGTTCAAGATGATGTGCTCCAAGAGGTCCCACTTCATGATTCTAATGAGGAAGAAGTTTTCTGCATCAAGCAAGAAGATAGTTGGAATAAATTAGAATGTCAATCCTTGCCAGGCAGTGAGAAAATTTCAGATTTTTAGAGGTATGTATCAGAAAATGATTCTCAGAATTCATGCCCTATGGATATAAGTTTTGATAGTGATGACATTGCTAATGGTGTGGAAAATGAAAGTGGAGATTTTGATTGTGAGAATGTATCAGAGATGAGCATGAATGATGATGGTTGTTCACTTCATAGTGAACAAATTTCAGATTTGTTATCCTATGAATATCTCAAAGTTTCAGTCAAAGAAATATTAGAAACTCAACACTTCACACATATTCAGTTTGGCAAGGAAAATATATCAGATGGCCAAAGTTTTGACACTTATATTTCTGATTTTCCTTACACTCCTATATCACCAGTCCACAATTAGATTGAGTATGATATGTCAGATTTTGAGGTAATCAGTGTTGTTTCAGATTTAATGGATGTGGAAACTAAAGACATAATGTTGAGTATTGACTGGGATAGTAGTGTAGATTTTGAATCTTGTTCAGATTCTGAATCTTCCATTAAACCATTAAAGGATGATCCATCAATGGCTCAAGTTTCATATACAGATAATGAGTATATTGGTATTTCCCTCCCACCCACCAACAACTTTTGGATTTGTTTGATGTTGTTAGGATGCATGATGCTCTTCCTATTGGAAAGCAAATTTATGGTATGGATTGTCCATGTTTTGATGCTAAAGTTATTGCTTCACATCGTAAGATTGAGCTAGATCATATCCTATATGATGAGCCTCCTTAGTGTTTGCTTAAAGGTCAGTATGTTTTTTCTTATGACCTACCATCTATGGATATGAGTGGATATAGTGATGCTTGCTTTAACAAAGTGACAAATTTTGAGCGCTCTTCTTCACAGTTGGATAGAAATTTTCTCTGTTATGGCTTGAAGATTGAAGAAGATAAACGTTACATACATGCAAGTGCTTTCCTATCTAATGAATGTAACATGTATATGCCACACAGTTTGCATTCGTACAATCTGCCTAGTTTTCATGAAAGTTCATATAATGAATATGCAGATAAATTTTAATATGCCAAGATAATGCAAGATGACAGTGGGTTAAGATAGGAAAGTGAGAGTGATACTATTATCTTATTTTTTAAGCATGGGGTAAAAAAAATTGTTTTTGATAGAGGGAAGAGTTGGTTTGAGTTTTGAGGCCTAAGTTCTCTTGTAAATAATGTATATATTGTATAGTCACTTTCTCTTTCAATTGTGTGACATGTTTTTTTTCAGTAAAGGTTCCCATTTTGTGAGAAGAGATGATGGAAAGGGAATGGTGAAAATAGAAGAAATAGAAAATTTGATTTGAAATTTTGAGGTGTCAGCTTCTACCATGAGATTTTGAAGGTTCTCTGCATGCCTACATGGGGCATGTGTCCATAGTCAGAGCCATGGTTGGTGCTCTCAAAATTTGTCACAAATTTGGAGTGACCAATTGAAAATTTTCTATAGGGCAAGGTGAGTACTCCTAAACAGTTTTGTGAGAAGGCCTAATTGGTATGCTTGTAAAAGATGCCATGTTGATTTCGATGAGATACAACTTGGAAAATAGTTCACCTTTAGTGCATGTTAGTAAAGGATTCATGTTCCATGTGTGAAGATGAATCAAGACCCATAGGTTTAGATTCTGAATGTCCATCTTGATGACTTTATGATTTCAGTTTCAAAGCAGTTTGTGCAGTTTGGCAGTGCAGAGCAAAATTGGAGTGAACAGAATGGTTATTTTATGAGAGTTTTTGTCAAGGACAAATTGTGGAGTCATTCTCATGGCATGTAAGTGTGCTACTTTATCCAATGGTGAATTCTTAGAGCATATCTTGCTAATCTTGCAATGATCAATTTGGATGAAGTTTATGTTGATTCAACATGTTGCACTTACATTATTTTTCTGAATTGCTAAGTTTGATTATTTTCATCTTGCACCTCAGGATGAATATGGAAAATCCTTTTTTCATGTGTATTCAATGTGGATGAATGAGTCATTTCTCTAAGAGATAGACCTTCAAGTAGTGATATGATGACTTTCCAAGTGGCACCTTTGGCAGAGTTTGCATAAGCTTGAATACTTCCAATTGGAGAATAATTAAAAGTTGCTCATTTTAAAGGTTATTATTTTTTTGCCCTAATGTTTTCAAGCCAATCTAGTTGGAGACTATGTTTAGACACTGGAAATGAGAGGGTTTTCCAATTCCCATGCTTGCAAAGTGTTATTTAGATAGTTTCTTAAAACTCATTCCGAAAACTAGTTGCAATTATATGGTCAGTTTGCAGAAATGTTATGATTGGATTGAAATGTTCATTGGTCAATATCTTGTTATGAAGGACATATTTCAGCAAGTGTGAATCCAGTAAATAGATCACAACTTTTGCCTCTAACATGGATATGAGAGAGTTTAATGAATGGGTCTGTAAAAGGAGAAAATGTGATTGCTCTAGAGAGAGTGACAAGTAATGATTGTGCAATATGAAATGATTTTTATTTTTTTTAAAGGAGGTATTGAGTTATACATAAGAGAATAAGAGACCCAACACAATGTTGTTTGGAATGGGATCCCATAGAATAATTTTTTTGCAAACACGGATTTGCAGAAAAGGAAAAAATAGTCATATTGCGGGGGGCATAACTATTTATTGAACTACTGGATTGGGCTCATTTTCGGATATGTTGTCATAAATCTAGTTCTCTAGATTCACAGTGGAGTGATTTTAAAAATTCATCCTGGTTCACGATATACAGTCGACTGAGTACAACACTATCTAAACTGCCCATAATTGTCACAAGCATTTATCCCACATTCATTCAGAATGGGGAGATTTAGATATTTATATACAACAGTCCACACATAATGAAATATGAAGAAGAGCTAGAGGCTATCCATGTGTGCATAGTGACTAGTGCCTCGATTTTCATGCTCATGGCTAAGGTAAGTAAGTTTTACAGAGTGCTGATGACATGACAAAAATTACACATGGCAAGTAGTCTCCAAGTCTCAAAAAGGAAAGAAATGATTTAGAGACATAGAGACTTAGTCTCCAAATCTCTAGATTGAGCAGTCTCCAAATCTCTAAATGAAACCATGGTCCGCGAATTTATTCAGAGACCTAGAGACTAATGTTAGTCTCCAAGTCTCCAGATCTCTAGATGGTTCAGAGACTTGGAGACTAAGGTCTGGTCACCAGGTTACTGGAAGAAAATATTCAGACATTTAGAGACTTGGAGATTCAGAGACTAAAGGAGGTCGCCCAATCTCATGAAAATCAGTAGTTAGCATAAAAATTTAGAGACCTAGAGGTAACTGTGGTTGTCAGATCTCATAATGTTAGTAGTTAGAGGCAAGTGATTTGGAGATTAGGAGACTGTTTGGTCGTGAAGTCTCATGAAGTCAAACAGTTAGCATTAAAAATTTAGAGATTAAGAGACTAACTGTCGGTCGCCAGATCTCATGATGCAAGCGATTAGAGGCAAATGGTTCTGAGATTGAGAGATAGCATTTGTCACTAGGTTGCTAGAAGAGTTATTTAGAGATCTGGAGAATAGAGACATTCTCCAAGTCTCAGAAAGGAACCACAGTTAAGAAATAACTCTAGAGATTTGGTGACTAATGTAGTCTCCAAATCTCCAGATCAACCAAGGTTAAGGTTGAGTTTGCAGAGCCAGCTTGAGCACCCAATTAGAGCATGCCACATGGTGAAATCTAGTGAAGTTTGAGGAAAAGCCATAAATAAAGAATTTAAAATGTTATAAAGTTTAGATTTCAAAATTTCTCATGCCAAGAACCTGCTCAGAGTTTTTAGTGTTGCAGATTCATTTTTTTAGCAAATATAGGAGTATAATATGTTTTCAGAAACACCAGAAGATGATGGCGGTGGATCAAATGTAATATGATTGAGCAGATGAGAGTAGTAATCAGTTTTTCATCCACAATCAGATTTTAAAGAGATTTTTTATGATTGATTTGGAATATCCAACATAGGGATTGAATCGGATTTTCAGTAAATGAAGGGTTAAGATCAGAGAATAAATGACAGAGTAAGTCAGACATGCAGACAAAATAAATCAGATTTTGTTTGAGGTGCCTGAGGATATCATATTTCAGAGGAGAGAGGGCCTTTGAGATCAGATTTGTAGAAGACAGGTGTGGGATCAAGCATTGATTTTAGGGTTTCTCTCTTAGTCTATTTATTCTTTTCTTTTCTTAGTTGTAAGGGTTCCTGTTCCTTTTTCTGGAGGGTTCATGTGGTTTCTTTGTTGTGAGTAGGCCCCTAAGTGATGAATTTTTAAATTCTCTGCATAGCAGATTTCTAGTTTTATGTCTAAGCTCCTAAACTTCAAGATTTTGTATGTATTAAGATAGGCTCATTTTCAATAAGATACAGTGCAATTTCTATCTTACATGGTTATTGTCTCTTAGCTTTGTGTTCTATTCTTGTATGTTTCATTTGTAAGGAATTTAAAACATACTAGTTGTAAGGCAACTAATCTAATTGCTTGTGAGTTTCTTTCAAGGAAAGGGTTAAATCCTCATATGCAATTTTAGAGAGTAGACATATGTGTTAAGATTTTGATTATAGCAACATAGGATTGACAAGATAGTTTGTAAGGCATCCTATCCAAATTGCATGTAGTTTGTAAGGCATTCTACTGTATTTCGTTGAAATCTTCCTGTGGATTTATATTCAGACTTTTTTGCCCAATGGAATAGGCACTAGCTGGATGTTTGTTATACAGTCATCTTTCTGTCATCAAGCAAAAAATAATCATTACCATTACTTTTCCTTTTTTAAGTTCATACTATGAAAGGACTATATCCTAGATGATATAGTTTAGTTTGTTGATTCCTTAAAGAGAGAATCCAGAGGTTAACCTTCCTTGAGTCAAACTCAGAAAAAGAAGAAGGATTCACATCCTTATTCCACTATTTTGTGCTATCACATTCATAGTTTATATTGCTATCCTCTGTATCAGGAGATTCTCAGCTGTCTATGGAGTGATCTTTTGTTGAAATATTTTAAAGCCTAATTAGCATAGTAGTGAAGACCCTATCCACCATTTGAATGTTTACTTGAAACATAGTGAATCATTAATAGGCAATACTCGCTTGAGTCCTGTGGAGCTCGAAACAGAAGGAGGATCTTATCCAATCCTCATCAATTGTCTTTTCTTGCAAACTTGGAATCCTTTTAACTGAGAATCAAGCCCATACATTTTCCTAGTTTGAGCCTACAAGAAAAATCCCTAACAATATGCACTAACCACCTATTTTAGACATGTGTTCCAACTAGAAAATACCATGATGGAATTGACATTGTTGGCAGTAAACTTTAACTAACAATGACTTCTGACAATAACAACTAAACTTAGTCTTTAAGATAACAATTACCTTCCCCCTAGTGGCTACAAGAATAGTTGACATTTCTATAATTTTTTTAGCTGCAGGAACAATCACATTGAAGTTCTATAAAAATGAAGTACAACTATCCTAACTGTAGAAATGGAAAAGATAGACAACTACTCTAAGTGGGCCCCCTTAGGTAGTATCTCAAGTACACAACACATTATACTAAAAACTCCATGAAAACTTTTTATTGAATTGAAATTGAAAAGTACATGCTCACAACTTGTAAGTTGCAACTATATTATTTGCAACTAAAGCTAATACAATATTGATCTTTGAGCTACTTCTTTGAAGGAGAGCATAGCTATTTATTCAAATCTGAAACTTAACAACTAACTAACCTTTCTCATAAAAATGGAAAGCCTTTATTACAACTCGACCTTTCCATTGAAGAAATGGACACAAGAGAGAAAATTGAGTCAAAACAGTTTGAAGGAATTAATTCTCCATTATCCTAGATTTGTGTATCATGAAGGTGTCTTTTGTTGGATTCCTGGAATGCTCTCCCTTCATGAAGGATAAATCCTTAGTTGCACAATAAGTTTATGGATTCAATTGTGTGAGTTTTTTTTAACATCAATGTTTTGGATCACACTCCATGATCCATCATCGGGAATAGAGAGTGTAGGATCACATTTTACCTTTCATTCCTACACTCTCTATTCATGATGATGGATCACGAAGTGTGATCCAAAACATTGATGCTAAAAGGAAACTCACACAATCAAATCTAGAAAATTATTATGCATCATAATGTATTGTGGAAATCTTATTTTGTTAAATCCTCAGTTGTCTCCTTATTTCTTGTTATTGAACTAGTCTTCTTGAAATAGTCCCATAATGATCTAGTGGAAGCTAAATCATTTCCTTGACACTTGGTACCTACAATAAGTAATAGATATTCTTGTGAGAAGGGGTCAACTCAACACATTTAACTCATTAAATTATCCATTATCCTATTCATACATTTATTATTAACTATGAATAAACAATAAATTTCTCATATGGTTGCAAGAAGGTAATCAATAATTGTTGCAAGAGAGGCATCTCATCTTATCGAGTCAAAGGCACACATCTTTCATCAAATTGATAAAACATAAAGAAATAAACATGAAAATATTATCAAGACTTATCATAATATTTCTATTATATTAAGCATAAAATTCTATATATATTACTTCCATAACCACTACTTAATGTTTGTTTCAGCATAAGAAAAGATGTAACGATGTTTAAACATGATCCAAAACATGCCAAAAATTGGGCTCATCAAAACCCAAGGTACAAAATGAAAAATTTGTTTTGTACCTAGATAGAGGGTGCCAAATTTGATCTATACCCTTCAAGATAAGATCAAATTGATTTTCGGGACAATTTACAACTTCAAGATCTCAAATTTGTAAGTATAGGTGCCTACAAGATCCCAACTATCAGAGATCTACATTTTTAGCAGCATAATTTTTCTTTCATTCTAGGTGTGCATAAATCTTTGACTATCTCTATCTTTATATCATTTATAACTTGATCAAGTTCATAATTTTATATTTTGCATTGTACCTTTATCTATCTTTATTCCAAGTAGCAAAAAGGAACCAAAACCCTTCAAGCACATATATTACATTGACATCTCTTCCATCAATGTGTTGTCAATCATATTTTTCTTGAAGTGGTTTGGTATTCCTAATGTTCAATGGGAGATTGTATTGATCTCCCTTAATCACCAATTTCTTATTGTACATTTTGGTGTAGTCAACTCTTCTTACATAATTCTAATTTTGGTGGTTAGATCTTCTTTGTATGCATTGTTTCTATCACATATTTTCTACATCTTGTATTTTCATTTATAAAAAACTATAAAAATAAATCTTTCATTTCATGTTTTGTTTTAATGTTGCAAAAAAAATTTAGGGCATTATCTTGAAATCATTTTTCTAATTTTGAGATAAAACATCATCCTCCCATCAAATTGCCTTAACATTATGTTAGCACTAAAAATAATCGATTTAATATATATAATGTTTCTTTTCCTTCTCTTATATCACCTCATAAGGATATATTAGAGAAATAAGATATTTTTAACCTTTCTCTCAATGATATTTCCTTTGGGGAGAAGCATTGAGGATTGATATTAACTCTTCTCCTAATATAAGCCTAATCTATGAGAATTTCTTGGCTAAGGATTATGATATCCCTTATGATACTTCACCTTCTATTTCATTCAATGATTCCTTATTTATGGATGAAGCCTGAGTGAGTTATGATTAACTCTCTCTTAAAGTTTTCTTTATTCATAGATACATTTCTATTCTTGATGATCTCCTTATTTGGCATGAACCATTGGACAAAAATATTGATTCTTCTCTCCCCTATGAAAGAGATTCTTTCAAAGAAGATGATGTTGTGGTAGATGAGACTATTATAACTGAAATTTCTTCTATTCATGAAACATTAATTAGTTGTGTTTTTCCATATTCTAAAGTTTTCCTACATCATGCAGATGCTTTGAAGAAAGAGGACAATACCCTTGATTTTGTCCCTATCGTAAATGAAACCTTTGAAAATAAAGCACCTACCCAAGTTAATACTGTCAATGTTTTGGGTACTATAAATCCTAAGGTTTTTGTCCATTTTGGTCAAGATACCCCTCTGCATCAAAATAAACCAATAATTATGGTGAAATACGCTCAAAAAAATGACTATCATGTAGTTTCTCACACATATAACACAAGAAATAATAGACAACCTACCCATTCAGTAGTTCCTCCTTCCTATAATGCCCCACTAGGGATCCCAGGAGAATCTAAGCTAAACATGCCACTAAGTTTACAATACATTTTTTTTCTTAAGTGTTTACAAACAATGATGATAACAATGTGAAAGCAACACAACCATAAGATATTGAATAATTATTAAATGGATTCACCATTATGAATAAGATAATTATGTGTGTATGGGGTTGAATAGCAGTAGATAAGATAATATGATATGAAAAGGGGGAATATAGGACCTATCCTTAATCCAAATTCCCAAAAGGAAAGATCCCAATGGATTAATCATAATGAGGTGATGAATGCACAAATGAATGAAACAATGAAGAATATGAAGAAAGGAGGAAAATCCTATAATCTACTATAGAAAGTATTTACTTGAAATCTTAAATTTATGGAAGGTGAATACTAACCTCAAAATAGGGAAAATATAGAAAATATTGATTTCTAATGTCTGTGCATAGTTTCAAGAAATTTTGGAACATGTTCTGGACTGGAAATGCCAAGATAGAGAAAACCTAAAAAACTTTTGTCTTTTTGAGGTTAGGTTGTCTTTGACCCAGATAATGGGGCAAGGTCTTACCTGGGGTAGGATCCTACCCCTCACTGAAGGTCATCTCCAATGGAAAATCTGTTGGCGAATCTCAAAAGTTTACCGAAAAGGGTATTAGAACTTCAATTTTGTATCCTGTACCTATACCTGCAAGAAAAATGGTTGTTGTTGTTTTGGGGGGTTTTCCTTGCTCAAACCCCAATTTGGAATCAACCTTGAAATGTAATTGAAATTGCAATATGTATAAACAAAGCAAATAGAACTATTCACCTTGCTTATGTTGAAGTCCTTGCAGAGGATTCAAATCCTTGAATCCACAAGTATGGATGCTCTAAATGAATGTAGAATAGAATGTAGGATGTCTCAAATCAATGGCATTATATTTTCAACACCAATCTTGAATTGATGTTTTCATAGGAAGAAGCTTGGATGAATGTGGATAGAGAAATCTTCTAAGGGGCTCCAAAGAGATTAAATCCTTAAATAGCTAACAATGGATCTCCATGATGAATGCTTGAATGCTTGGCTTCTTGGCTTGAAGATGAATGAATGCTTGCTTGATTTCCTTCTCCTTCTTCCTTGCTTAATAATGGATGTTCATGAAAATTGGATGGTTGTGGATGCTTGATTACAAAAAGAGATGGATGAAATGAGAGAGGAAGGCTTTGTTTTATAGTGATTTAGGGCACAAAATCCTAGAGAGGGTTGTCATTGGATAACTAAGTCCCAATTAACCTTAACCCCTAGAAATAAACCTAGATTAAATGCAATTTAAGGATTTACCATTTTGAAACCCAAAACAGCCCACCCGAAAGCAGGAAAATAAAACTTTCTGAAACTCGACATCCCAGAACTTTTGGAAACTAAAATTTGGACCTAGTGTCAGGGATGAGGTAGTCTTTACCCTATGCTAGGATTGAGGTTATCCTAACCTAGGTTAGGGACTAGGTCATCCTTGACCCTTCAGGTCATCCTTGACCTAGCAAGTCAAAATCTCTAGATTCTCACAGAAAGTTTCCAGAAAAGAGGTTGGAAATAGAGAGAGAAGAAGAATAGGAGGGAATAGATAGATCCATGAAAAGACCCAATCAAGGCACTTGACATGACCCTAGACCACTTACTTAGAGTGATAAATGCTCTTATCATGGAAGTGCTTCTATTTTAAGACAATACATTAAGCCCCCACTTTAGCAAGAGCATGGACTCGATGAAAACTCTTGGTAAAGGAGATCATAATGAAAAGATAATCTTATTAGAATCAAAGGGACAAAGAGATCCTCAAGCCCCTAGTGACTCAAGTCTTCACCAACTCCAAGATCACAATAAGAGAGACATCTCTAGAGAGAGAGAGAGAGGGTGATTATCTCACCCAATGAGAACTTATGTCCCATTGTGAACCACACAAGGAAACGACACAACTGGAAAGATGGAATTGAACTGCCTAGTGAATGTGGCTACTCACTAGTCAACCCATCAAGGATTCACCCTCAGGAATATTGTATTCCATAAGAGTAAAACAAAAAGAAAAAGAGATCCAGTCTTAAGGACACCTCTGACCTTAAGGGATCAAAAATTTGAAACTAGAGGGATCAAGAGATCCTAAAATATAAATCCATGCTTAAAGGATTAGTCACTAATCCAAAAAGGAAGAAAAGGTATCTTGAAAAATGTGTATCAAAAAGCGTGTGTTTGCAATAGGTGAGTAGAGCATATGCCCCCATGTTAAATTCATTGCTAACACTTTAACATGAGCAACAGATTTAATGGAAACATAAACAACTCCACTGATTACGTTTCCACTATGAGATGCCCCCAGACAAAGATAAATCAAGGGAAATACCACATAAACATACAAAGAACACAAAAGGGATGTACTTGTCATGGGGTTAGTATGATCATAAGATTATATATATATATATATATATATATATATATATATATATATATATATATATATATATATATATATATATATTATTGCAAATGAATTGACATCATTCCTGAAAGAAATTAGAACTACAATCACAAAGGAGGAAAAATCACATAAGATATACAAAGAAGAATCTTTTCAAACCATGACCTAGAGTCCGAAAAAAAAAGAATCAGTGCTATCAAGTCGCAGATCCAAGCAGATTACACAAGGAAACATTTATGAATAATAGCATAGGTACAACATAACATGAAATGATATATGGAAGAGTAGAGATACATAGAGGAAAGAAACAATAGGTTTGATTCCTTTATCACCTTGCACCAATAGAGTAGCAAGGGTCGTATAAAAGAATCTAACAACATTTAGAAAACATGTCATAGGAGAAGCACAATACCATAGACAAACACACAAAAAAGCTACCATAAAGGACAAGCCGATCAAACATGGCACCTACTCTCCCCATCTCGTTCTATATCATTTAGGTAAGGTGAGTAACTTGCAAGAGGGACTACATCCAACATAGTAGGAATGATAGCCAATTCCAAACAAGGATCCTCTTGAGAATCACAATGTTTGAAACTAGGTGTAAGTGTCAATTGTGATGAAATCATATTAAGTAAATCAATTTCAATGTCAGTAGTCTCATATTCATCATCAACATCATCAAGAGTATCTTCTTCATCCAACTTAATCAAAATAGGATCTAAGACATGAATAGAATCATCATAATCATACATTTTAACATCATTATTAGTAACAACATAATGCATAGGCTAATCAAAAGAATGTAAATAATTTTGAAGAAAAAAATTATGAGCTTTAGCTTGAGCATGATGTTTCTTACAACGTTCATTAGCAGATCGATTACGTTTTTCTTTTCTTGAAATGCGTTGAGAACTAGGAGGAGCAATTATTGGATCCTTCACAGGTTCTATAGGAGGATTAATAGGATTATCACTAGATTGACAAGCAATAGTAGGACCTTGATTAACAGATGTAGAAGCCATAGATAAAGGAGGTATGGAAGGTGTAGGTAAAAGACCACAATTAAGATCCATCAGAGGTACACTTAATTTGAGAATTTTACGATGCTTATAGGCTTGATATGAGTGGAAAAGATTATCAGGTTGAGAAGGACATGAATTAGGTAATGAAGGCCAAAAGAAATTAAGAGTAACACAATCCTTGGGCCTAAAAGGTTGATATAAACTATGATTAACCATCTTCACTTCTTCATCATGAAAAAAATTAAGACATTTATGTATAGGTGAAGCAACAACATGCATGACATTCAACCAAGGCAAACCAAGCTTAACTTGAAATTCATCAGAAGTAGGAATAGCAAAAAAGGTAGTGTTCACAATTTTACCACAAAGTTCAACTGAAAAGTTAATAGAACCAAATGATGGATAAAGAAAACCATTACAAGTTTGAATCCACACATCAAATGTATCATAAGAATCACATTGCAAATTTTTCATAAAAATATTTTATTGGGTAATAACATTGACTAAGGATGTAGGATCAATAGGACAACCATGAGTAGGTATCTGAGACATCCTAGCATAAATGTAAAGAGGACCATCAAGAGCTTTAATAGTCTCAGAATCATCAAAGGTAATCAAGAGTTCTCGAGGTCTTTTATTCTTAGGTTGTTGTTGAGGTTTAGGTTGAGTTTTCAATTTAGGCTTAGGTTTTGGTTGAGATTGAGATAAAATTTGAGGTATAGTTTGAAGCTAAGGTTGAGGCTGAGGTGGAGATACAGATTGAACAACATGCTCCACTTGATTAACAATGTGATTAAGTTCATCCATCTTTGAATCATACACAATTTCCATAGAAGATAGCTGAGCAATGGTATTAGTATCATGTGCATGTAAAGGATTCATATAGATTTGAAGATTTTGATTAGGAGAGATAGATTTGTTCCCACTACCATCAAGATTATCAACGAATAAGGCATTAGAATCAATTAAGTCTTGAACCTTATGTTTTAAAGAATAACATTTCTCAGTATCATGACCATTCTGATGATGATATTGATAAAAAGCTTTAGGATCAAAAGATTTAGATGTAATCATGGTAGGTAAAAGAGGTCGAATAGGAGGTAAAGTAATCATGTTAGCAGTTAACAACCTATTCATAATAGAATGTAAAGATTCAAAAAGAGTAGTAAGCATATGATTTAATCAAAAAGCAGTGGATGCAGAAGTGGCATTATGAGATGCAACAACAATTGGTTGTTTATTTATCTTGACATAGTTGTTGAATTTTTTAAATTTGTTCAGATTAGGAGCAGCATCATTCTTATCAACTAGAATAGGAGCCATTGGAGTGTTTCTCTCAAACTGACTCACTTGTAATTGATAATGATGAAGCACTACACAAAGTTATTGAAAAGAGGTAAATTTAGTAAGAAGAATCTTATCTCTAATATCCTTTTGCAAATTTGAAATAAACATATGTTGAATATCAATATCAGGAACAAGATAGGAAATCTAAGCATGCAAATGCTTAAATCTACCAATAAATTCAGTCAATTTTTCCTTAGCACTTTTTTTACAATGCATCAAATCAGTCAAAGACAATTGTGGTCCAATGTTGTTTTGAAATTGTTGAATAAAATCATTAGCAAGTTTTGGAAATGAGTCAATATAATAAGGAGGCAAGGAACAATACCATTGTAAGGCCTTGTCATGAAAAGTTCTAGCAAGTTTGTACCCATAAGTCTATGACTTTGTCTAACTAGAATATTATAAGTAGGACTAGAAGTAGTAAAGCTCATAAACCAATGAAATGCAAATGAACCAAACTAAGAAAACATAAAGTATGAATATTTTTGTATTTTGAAAGAGATGTTGCATTTTTTTTGTATTTTTGAAATATAGATGCAATAAATATAATTAGCATGCAAGATTTAATATAAAAGAGAAATCTAAACAAGATAATATAAAGGGAAATCTAACACCACAAAACAAAATAGGGCATCTTATTCCACAAAATAAAAGAGGGTAAGTATGTCAGGTTCACCAAAATGAATAATGGTTAAATGGATTCACCATTATGAATAAGATAATAATGTGTGTATGGGGTTGAATAGTGGTAGATAAGATAATATGATATGAAAAGGGGGAATATAGGACCTATCTTTAATCCAAATTCCCAAAAGGAAAGATCCAAATGGATTAATCACAATGAGGTGATCAATGCACAAATGAATAAAAAAATGAAGAATATGAAGAAAGGAGGAAAATCCTATAACATACTATAGAAAGTATGTACTTGAAATATTAAATGAATGGAAGGAAAATACTAACCTCAAAATAGGGAAAGTCTAGAAAATACTAATTTTTTATGTCTGTGCACAATTTTAGTAAATTCTGCAACCTGTTCCAGATTGGAAATGTCGAGATAAAGAAAACCCAGAAAACTTTTGTCTTTCTAAGGTCAGGTCATCCTTGACCCAAATAACCTAGGGCAAGGTCTTACCCTGGGGTAGGATCCTACCCCTCACTGAAGGTCATCTTCGATGGAAAATTTGTTCACGTATCTTAGAAGTTTTCTAAAAAGGGTATCTGGATTTGCACTTCAATTCACTATCCTATACCTATACCTACAAGAAAAATGGTTTTTGTTGTTTGGATGGAGGGTTTGCCTTGGTCAAACCCCAATTTGGAATCAACCTTGAAATGTAATTGAAATTGCAATATGTATAAACAAAGCAAATGGAACTATTCACCTTGCTTACATTGAAGTCCTTGCTGAGGATTCAAATCCTTGAATCCACAAGTATGGATGATCCAAATGAATGTAGAATATAATGTAGGATGTCTCAAATCAATGGCATTATATTTTCAACACCAATCTTGAATTGATCTTTTCATAGGATGAAGCTTGGATGAATGTGGATAGAGAAATCTTCTAAGGGGCTCCAAAGAGATTAAATCCTTCAATAGCTAACAATGGATCTCCATGATGAATGCTTGAATGCTTGGATGCTTGGCTTGAAGATGAATGAATGCTTTCTTGATTTCCTTCTCCTTCTTGCTTTCTTGATAATGGATGCTCATGAAAATTGGATGGTCGTGGATGCTTGATTACAAAAAGACATAGATGAAATGAGAGAAGAAGGCTTCCTTTTATATTGATCTAGGGCACAAAATCCTAGAGAAGGCCATCATTGGAGAATTAAATACCAATTAACCTTAACCCCTAGAAATAGACCTAGATTAAATGCCATTTAATGATTTACTATTTTGAAACCTAAAACAGCCGACCCGGAAGTGGAAAAATAAAACTTTCTAAAACCCAACATCCTAGAACTTCCAAAAACTAAAATTTAGACCTGGGGTTAGGGACGAGTTAGTCTCTACCCTAGGTTAGGGTCAAGGTCATCCTTGACCTAGCAAGTCAAAATCTCTAGATTCTTAGAGAAAGTTTCTAGAAAAGAGGTTAGAAACAAAGAGAGAGAAGCATAACAACATGGGAATAGCTAGATCCATGCAAAGACCCAATCAAGGTGCTTGACATGACCCCAGACCACTTACTCGGAGGTCTAAACTCTCTTATCATGGAAGTGCTTCCATTTTAAGATGATACAGATATAAACATGTACATATGCACAACCTAATTACAATTAACAATCCTCGAGGGTCCTATGATATAGAATTACGTATTACAAGTTAAATATTTAGATTAATAATAATTACAATTATCTGATATGAATAACAAGTACATTCAATACCATAAGGTATACATAATGATACAACTTCATCTTCACAAGTCATAGGGTATGTCACAAAAAAAACAAATACAAAATATAACACAATATCTGCAACTTTGAAGCACTGATACAAGATATAATTATGGACATCAAAAGACAGGTACTAACAAGCCTCCAAGGAAGAACAATAAGAAGGTAACATCAAGAAGAAACCTCTCGAACCTCTAGAGTAACATCAAAATCTCAAATGGTAAAATAAAACACTACCACCTCACGTCGCGGACCAAAGGTTCACTCCCACTATGTTGAGGAGATAAGAACAAGCCCCACTCAGATAAAAAACTCAATCAAAGACAACTAAGAAAAGGTCCTAAAGGATTTCTAACTCAAAGGTACCACCAAATAAAGATAAATAATCATCAAATAACCAACACATACCAAAATACCAATTACCAAAAAATTAGACAAATACACAACCACCAAATAATACAAAACAAACCACTAGGTAATAATGAGACCACACAGATATACCACCAGAGGAAAATAAAAAAACAAAAGAGGAGACGTAGGCTACATACTATGGGAGTGTCACCACATGGACAACTACTTGAGTTACCCTAGACTGGTCACTCTCTAAACCCTGGAATCTCAAGCGTTTATCAGGTTGAGTTACCCTAGGCTAACCACTCTAGACCCCATACCCTTAACATGACCCATGTAGAACTAGAATACTCTCTCATAAAAACACAAAATTCTAATCATACCTACTCTCTAGGTATCATCCCATTCCCATCCTTAGCATATACAAGCACTCAAGGCATGAGTGAGGCATCATAATAATCTTGTATTTAATGTTATTCCCCAAATTTTATTATTAGGTTATCACTTTGTAACCAACCTATGATAGGTTACCTTGGTACTAGCCTCTTTGGGCCCTAGAACCCTATTGTAAGCCACTCCCCTAAGATGCTCCTATTTAACATCCCCTAGGCTCACAATCATAAATAACCGCATAGGTTCCAGAAAAGTATAATGATTGAATTCGTGTCCACAAAAGAATAACATGGCCACACACTGATCAATAAATCAAATATCATAACAATCATCCCAAATAATTCATGTAACAAAAATATTTCCTAAAACTGGTTGAATAAAGTAATTTAGTCCAAAATGAACTTTCCAACACATGCACAAAGGCATCAAGAGTAAACAACCCCAAAACAAGACCTCTAGTGTAAACTTCCTATAGTTTGACTTAAAACCCTCAATAATTAAAATTAACCAATAAAATTTAAATCATCAACTAATATTTACCAACAATTCATGCCCATGTGCCAAATCAATCATATAAGAAAAAAAGAAAGATATTTTAAACACCCAAGTACATACTCAAAATATTGATTCACTATATAAAAAAAAACAAATTCAATTATTTAATATCAATTAATAATTAAAAAAAATCAAAATAACTAATTTAAAAAAATCAAGCTACCTATTAACTAATAAATTAAATTGAAGCTTAAATAAACTAATTAAATTAATTATTAATTAAAACATTTAAATTGAATTAATTGAATTTTAATTAATTTTTAAAAATTTAAATAAAAATTGTTAAACAAAAAATGTGACACCACATTGGGGGGGTTGCGGCCCCACCCCAAGGGTTGCCTCCACAACAAGCTTGAGTGTCATGGGCAACTTAGGCTACCACAACAGCTAGGCTGCCTCCGATAGCTTTGACTGTCATGAGCAGTAATAGCTATCGCTGACAACCTTGACTATTATGGGCAACCATAGCTGCCATGAGGGCCAATGTTGTTGTCAAAACCTCCTTTGAACTGTCGGGGGTTGGGGGGTGAGACCTCTACCCCCCCCCCCCCCCCCCACACACACACATACACATGTTTTTTTTATTTCACCAAAAATTAATTATGGGTCAGAACAAGAAGCCACCATAATTTTTCATATTTTTTAACAATTGATTCAAAAATTAAACTTTTTTACTAGGCATACATAAATGTACATATTTATTTATTTAATTGATTTTATTAAATGGAACTAGGGTTTCCGACACAACTAATATCTATAGAATTTGATTTTACATGCAACTTCTAATCAAATCTTTATGCAACATATTGAGAACAAGATATCAATTTTTCTGGTTAAATACCCTAACTAATAAGTTTGCACAACTTCTTAAAGTTTCATTTTAGGGTTTTTTAAGTACCCAAATAGAATACCAAATCAAATTTAACATCAAGTTATTCTGAATTTTCACAACAAAAAACCCAATTTAAGAAAGAAGCCAATTCCAAATCATTCACACAAAAATCCTAGACAAGAAGTATACAATCTTTCTAAAGAAGAATTCTACAAAATAGGGTTTCAAACCCTACCTAAACGAATGTTTGAAAATCCGAAGCCAAGAAAGATCCAATCCAACCTTCAAAATCCAAACTTTCAAACAATCTCAAAATAATGCTCACCAAAACCAAGCTTTCCAAAAATCTTCTAATTCATTCAAAATCTCCTCCAAACCCTAATAGATGTAATGAAAATAATACCCAAAAACCCTACATAAAGAAGAACTATCCCTCCTAAGGTTTCTAAAACATGCAAACCCTAAAGAAGAGCTCTCTCTCTCTCTCTCTCTCTCTCTACCTAGTTTCATCAATCACTTGCATGATAAAAATAACTCAATAACTCAATAATGCACTTTTAATTATAATTTGTAACTCAACTTTTAACTTTAAATTCTAATTCAATTTTCACTTAAACTAAATGTACAACTTAAATTGTATATAGATATTTAATTAATCAGTAAATACTTTAGCACATAAATAACTATGCAGAATGATAAATTAAATATTAAATAAATCAACTATGCCTTTAATTTCATTTTTGGATTTAATAATTAATTACACCCTTTTATTCCAAATTTAATATTTTAATTAACAAAGGTATTTAATTAGCCTTACTAATTAAATATTCTCTATATCTAATATTTTCACATTCATAAAATATAAAATTCAAATATCAAAATTACTCCTAATTTAATTATTTAAATCAAATATTTCACACAAACAAATCCACTTGACTCCCAAAACCCAAAAATTAACTCTCTATATCAAACAAACACCAAGGAAGGACTCGCGAATTCACGTCACCTTGACAAATTCAGATGGGTAGAAATAGATACTTGCCCAATATTTAGGACAATCAATGACTCGGGTTGGGATTTGGATTTGTATGTTATCTCCCCTCTCTTAGGATTGAGATTTTTTGATAGGGCACACTCATCCTGGCAATTCAAGGAAGTCAATGCCCGGTACTTGTAAACTTGCATAAAAGATGAGCATGTACATACATGTATAAATATAAATAAGCAATGGCAAGGATCAACCAATTATGTGGATCTCGCAAGCAACTATGACTATGTCCCTCAACCATACCAAGCACATCAAATAGAAATATAAAATACACATCAACCATACACTTGCAAGTATGGGGTCGGTAAAACCATAAATATCCATGATACCCTAACATATAAATCATCAAAATGAAATAACCATCACATATAAATAACATCATCATTTTCATTAAATCAACTTGGAAATAACTCAAAAATATCTAATTCATGATTATTCAATAAAATGACATACATTCATAAACCTCAAATATCCCTAAAATAAATAACGTACAATGAAAATGGCCTAAAAGAGTTTGGCAATAAAGCTGAAAAGAAAACTATGGGAGGGGCATTACACTTCCCTTCCTACTTCTCAACTAGTGCTTCCTCCTTCACTATGTCTCCCTCAAAATATTTTGAAGGAGTATGATTTAGTAGAATAACATTGTTCTACTACTGACAAGATATCCATTTGGGAGCTTCTTCAAACTTCACCTACATATCATGAAGCATTACAACAAGCCTTGAGAAACATGACTGTCCCACCTCATGAGAAAGCTAATATAACTTCCATATTGCAATGCATGAATGCAACCAATAACAAAGCTCAAATTGTATTTTCTTAGGATGAGTTTCATCCTAAGGAAATTCAAGATCAATATGATTCTCTTATGGTTGTTATCCTTATTAATGATTATCTTGTTTGAAGAGTTTTAGTTGATAATAGACATGGACTTAACATTTTTAGCATTGTCTTATTTACATAGAATTATTTATTTACATTAGGGATCATGTCTTACACAAGATTTATATCCTTGATCATAAAATCTTTATTTCTCACAATTGGGTATCCATGATAAACAAATCCCTTACATTGAGGGATAAAATTTTCTCATGATTCATTAAGAATCCCTATACCTAGAAATGGAAAAGGTATGAACTCTTCCCTTATTTTTCTACATCTATTTTGAGAATCCTTCAAAAGTATTGTTTTACACTTCTTTCATTGTGTCTCTTTGCATTTGTCTCTTCCTTGACCTCATAAGATTCCTGACCTTTTTGGATTGTATTGGGTGTTTCAAGTGGATACCTTCTTGGTGTTAAAGGTGATTTATTCTTGTTCTTATTCTCCTTAAGATGTCAAAATAGTCCTCTTTTACCATATTAAGGGAGCATATATCCCCTCCTAAGATTAAAAATATTCTATTTACTTTAAGCATGTCAAGTAGAGTACACTAACATAATACAACTTGCTAGGGCTAGATCACTTTCCTTTATACATTTTTGGTGGATTTCATCGGATACAATGCTTTCATTGGCTATCCTTAGGATTGGTTAAAATATCATAATGCAACTTCCTAGCCCATTTGACCTCTCCTTTGCATACATTTTTAGGATTGGTTCACTAGCATGTAACACTTTTGCTAAACCATTCAACCTCTCATTTGCATAAATTTTTATGAGTTCACTAGCATGTGCTAGAGCATCAACTACCTCTTTATACTCTCTTTGATGGGTGGAACTAGCATAACCCAATTTTCTAGACCATTTACCCATCCTCTCTCTCTTTCTTATCTCTCTCCCTGGATCACGTAGCACAACATTACTGGCTAGCTCATGTCATCCACGATTTCCTTTTTCTCTCCTTTGTGATTCCATAACATAAAACACTTTTTCATTTGATACTTTACCACAAGCATGAGATGGAATCATACTCCCACTAAAGTGCTGGATAAATGTACCACCCTAAAAAGTAAGAACCCTTAATTTGGTACTCATTTCAGCCCCATTTTAGTATGTATGGATTTCCACATTGATTCCACACTCTCCTACCACTCATTGGACATTTAAATTAATATTTTAAGTCATGTATCGATTCAATCTCTTCCAAACTTGCGGTTAGCCCTTATTTATAAGTGTGCTCCTCTATTTTTCATCCAATCAAATAATTTATTTCATCTTCTAGGCCCTATCATACTAATTATAGCTTTTACATTCTCTCCTAACTCTAAAATTGGTTGTTGGATAAAATTCTACACCCCCTAACTTTCTAGAACCCACAATAAAAATTTGGGCCTGATTAGGGTGGGATAGAATTAATTTGGCATTTTTTCCCTACGTACAAAATGGTTTTGGTATTTTGTACCCCAACTGTTGTGCCTAAATTCAAATTGGGTCAATGTCTCATTTTTTAGCGAAGGATTTTGATTTATGGTTGGCATGCCTAAGTTTTAACCCCTAAAATGTTGAGAGAGGTATATAAACACCCATCTCTCATTATTTCAATAACCATAATCAAAATCCAACATTATTACCAAGAAATCAAGCGATTGGGTTTTAGAAGCATTTTCAAGGTCTTTAGGCATCCAAGTCTTCAAGGAAATCTTCTTCTTCTTCTTCTTCTTCTTCTTCAAGCATTATGGAAAACAACATCCATCATCCAAGTATTATTTTTTGTGATTTAATTTTTGGTTTTTGTGTATTTCAAGCTATTTTATTAATATTTGTGGTCACATCCAAAGAATCATTGCATCATCAAGGTATGAGGTAATTTACAATTTAGATCTAGCTTCTATTTCATCTTTCCTTATACAATATCATTACATTTTCAACCTGGTTAATTCCTAAATAGGATTTTAACTAAGGAAATCCTATTTATCCAAACTTATTCACCAATTTTATACATGTAGGAACAAGTTACAAAGATGTCAGACAAAATCTAGGGAGATCAGGACTAGACGAAGAATCCGTGTGAGTTTCAAAATAAATCTTGGGTTACAGAATGCCAAATTCATTTTGTACTTGGGTATAAGGCACCAAATTTTACATAAACCCTTTAAAATAGGCTCAAATTGATTCTATGGATATTTTACATCTTCAACATCTCAAATTTACAAGTACAGGTGCCTGTGGGATCTTGATTCTCAGAAAATCAGATTTGTAGCAACATAATTTCTCTTTCAATCCTAGGTGCACACAAATTCTATTCTACCTCTATCTTTACATCATTTATAGCTTCATAAAGTTCATGCTTTGATATTTTTCATTGTACCTTTATCTATCTTCCTTCATTCCAAATAGAAAAAAGAACCAAAACCCTTCAAGCACATATAATGCATTGACATGTCTTGTATCAAGGTGTTGTCAAATCATATTTGTCTTAAGATGGTTTTTTATTCCTAATGTTTAATAAGTGATTGGATTGGTCTCCCTTGATCACCAATTTCTTATTATACAACATCAAAATATCATTAGCATCAAAAGAGCCCTTCAAGGGGGTGTATAATATTTTAATACCCAGTATCAAAAGACCTAGCACATAATACATTTTGATGCTCACCCTCCTACAACCATTTTTTTATCTTTTGCCTAAGATAACTCACTTAGATATAGCTCTATCCATCCAAATCCTAGGAGGAACTACTTTTCTAGACTCATATGACTTGGGAGTGAAGGTAGAGAATCACTTGACTAATGCTAGGCAGCTCCCACCTAGACTGTCTCTACCAATATTCCAACAAATTCTTGCTCAAACATCAAGTGAAGCCTCGTTAAGTACCTCTGCACCACCTCAATCTATATATATTTATTTAAATTCCCACAAAATGAGGCCCTTGTTGTATCAAATATAATGGATGAAATGAATGATATGAAGAATTTTTTGTGGATATTCTCCAACAAAATCATCAATATCAGATAGTAGTAAGCCATTCCATCAAGACCCCAATTCCATAAATACCAAGGCTATCAAGGTACAAAGTTGCCTTACCAACAAAATAATTATTAGGGAGATAAAAAGGCTAGAACTTCCAAAATATAACCATCCAACTGGATTTCTCAAGTCCCAACTCTACTACAGAGTGTTCCAATGAACCAAAATAAAAAGCTAGTGGTGACATAATATTTTGGTTAAAAATCTCAATCCTTGGCACTTCCCTTGCAATGTTTCTCACATGCCAAGAAATTATTGTTGATTGAAGAGTCATAATGACTTCATTGATGATTATTTTGGAAAGTATGGTTGGGTGAACCCACAATAGTGGGTTACATTTTTTTGCCTAAACGAATACTTAACTCTACATTTTGAAAAAAACTTTTAGATTCGGATGCATATTTTTGTTGAACCATTTGAAATCGGAGGATGAAGTAAATTAGAGCCTTTTAGAATTTTTTGTATAGATTCTAAATATTTTATTTTTATTTTTATTTTAATTATTTTGAACATTTTTTTGTTTCTCTTATGAAAACTGGCATGTTGTTAAAAATGACATTTTCAAAGAGTTGCATTGTTTTCATAGAGCATAACTTTTTTTCTAAAATAGATATGAATGTTCTTCTTTCAAATTTTGTATAGTAACATCCATACGAAGGGTATTCAATTGGTTTGATGAAATTATCATGATTATTTCATATTTTATTAACATTTGAAGTTGACTAAATCGTAATTTTTACATACCTTAACTACATAGGTTATAACTTGTATATTTATCTAATTTCAAAAAAAAATTGATACAAAGTAGACTCAAAGACGGAGGGCACTATTATTTTTCAAAAAAAATTCTCTTTTCTACTATTTTTCATTGAATTTCAAACTTAGAGGTTTATATTTGATAAAAAACCTACATTTGATTAATGTGAAAAACCATATACATAATAAATTCAAAAAAATTATAATCTATAATTGTTAGAAAGATCGTTCTGAATACTTGTGCTATGCAAAAGGACATCTCCTTATTGTTCCATTTGATCCCTATGATTGAGCCCGAAGCCATCAAATTCTCATAATTTCTTCAAACTTTGCAAATAGGACCTAATCAGGTACTTTCAATAGAAATTAATTTCTATCGAAACTTTTTAGTTTCGATCGAAACCACTTTCTATCAAAAGTACTTTCTGATTTAGGGTCAATTTAACTCTTAACTAAGTGACTTTCAATAGAAAGTAGTTACTTTCAATATAAAGTTAATGTTGAATTTTGATAGAAACTCAAGTCGGCCTATTTGGTGTCATTTCTGGTTAATAAGGATTACATATAAATAAATGTATTTTTTTCTCATCTCATTAATTCGAAAGCTGTAAATTAATTCATATTTTGGAGAAGGAAATCTTTTGAAATTGTATTTTTTCAAATTTTGTCAAAATTTGGTGGAACAATTTTGCAACTTGTGATGGGAAATAAAAAGAGAAGGCTAAACAAGAGTACACGACATTATTCATAAGAGACTAAACAAAGACTACATGAAGAAGCATGAGAAAGATATTATCGTAGGAAGCAAGGCATGTCTCTCTCTCACTCTCTCGATATTTTAAGTTCATGGTTAGGACTTGTCTTAATGAAACATGTAATCATGATATTGCAATAACTAATTAGACCTAATTTGATAAAGAAGACCTAATTAGACTTAAGAAGACTAACTAGACCTAATAACACCAAGACAAGACTTTAATTCTAGACCTAATAAGACTAAGAAGACATAATTAAATAGCATTAATTAGAACTGATGTGAGTATTATGACCCCTTAATACCTAATGACATAAGTAATTTAAAAGACTTATTAATACCTAATATTCTTGTACTATGACCCCTTAAGAACTAATTAGACCCAATACATACTTAATATGAATAATAAGACCCCTTAAGCATAATTAGACTTAGATTATGACCTAGCTAGAGAAAATTAGAGGTTTATTAGTATATAATTAGACCAATTAGATGTAATTAGGGCCTATTAGTACCAATTAGACCTAACTAGAGCTATTGGGAAATATCAAGATCTACTAGGACCTAACTAGACTTAACTAGACCTAACTAGGACCTATTATCACCTATTAGGACCAATTAGACCTATTAGGACCTATTAGCCTAACCAATTAGACCTATTAGGACCAATTAGACCTATTAGGATCTAATTAGACCTACTTAGACCAATTAGACATCGTATGAATAATATGACCCCTTAAGCATAATTAGACCTAGATTATGACCTAGAAATAGACCAAATTAGAGGTCTATTAGTACCTAATTAGACCAATATGACCTATTAGAACCTAATTGTACCCAATATGACTTATTAGGACCAATTAGTTACACTTTGATGTCTAATTAGTCCCAATTAGACTTAAAATAACCTAATTTGACCCAATTAGACCTAATATAACCTAAGTAGATCCCAAAATGACCTATTTATACCTACCTAGGCCAAATTAGAACTAATGTGACCTATTAGGACCAATTAGTTACACTTTGATGCCTAATTTGTCCCAATTAGACCTAATACATTACCTAACTAGATCCCAAAATAACCTAATTGGACCTAATATGACCTAATTAGACCTAATATGGCCTATTAGGACCTATTTAGACCAATTAAGACTTATTAGGACCAATTATACCTAACTAGATCTATTAGGACCTATTAGGTCCAATTAGGAATAACTTGACCTAACTAGGACCTATTAGCCTAACCAATTAGACCTATTTAGACCTATTAGGACCAATTAGACCTATTAGGACCTATTAGGACCCATTAGGATCTAATTAGACCTAATTAGACCAATTAGACATCATATGAATAATATGATCCCTTAAGCATAATTAGACCTTGATTATTACCTAGAAGTAGACCAAATTAGAAGTCTATTAGTACCTAATTATACCAATATGACATATTAGGACCTAATTAGACCTAATACGATGTATTAGGACCAATTAGTTACACTTTGATGCCTAATTATTCCTAATTAGACTTAAAATGACCTAATTAGACCTAATTTATGACCTAAATAGATCCCAAAATGACCTAATTAGACCCAACTAGACCTATTAGGACCAATTGGTTACACTTTAATGCCTAATTAGACCTAGTAAGACTAATTAGACATCATATGAACCTATTAGGACCTAATAGGGCCTAATATGACCTATTAGGACCTATTTATACCTATTAGGACCTAATTAGACTTATTTAGACCAAGTAGACCTAATTAGGACCTATTAGTCCACCTATATGATCTATTAGGACCTATTAGACCTAATATGACATATTAGGACCTATGCAGACCTATGTAGACCTATTAGAACCAATTAGACCTATTAGGACCAATTAGACCTAATTTGACCTAATATGACCTATTAGGACCTATTAGGACACATTAGGAGCTAATTAGACCTAATTAGACTAGTTAGAGATCATATGAACAATATGACCCCTTAAGCATAATTAGACCTAGATTATTAACTAGAAGTAGACCAAACTAGAGGTCTATTAGTGTTAGAGTAATAGGCTCCTTTTACCTTTTGTTCCTCTCTAAAGATTCACCTAGGGTTTCTCATTCTCCTATTTAAGGATGAATCTTGTAATTGCTCTTTTTAATTTCTCTAATGCAATTTTCCTTTTGAGAGCATTTGCAGTTTGTCTCCATTCTTCTCTTGTAATAGGTTATTCCAATTTGTAGATATTTGTGGGTTGTACAGATTTTTATTCTCAAATCTTTCATGGTATCAAAGCTCAAATCTGTTGCTGCCCGTTCTTGATGTTTTTGAATTTTTCTAGAGCTTTAGGGTTTTTCTATTGAATTTGGGGAGGGGGGGCTATATTTCTAGTCATCTTGGCTTCAAATGAACCTCACAGTTCCATTCAGAGCATCCAAGGACCCCTAAATCCATATAAAATTTGTCTAATTTGGGAAAAGCTAGAATCAGTGAGAAATTTTTTTTGCAACTAACCCCAACACGGATCTTAAGGTGGTCACTAGTTTTTTGTACACTTTGGGCCTAGAAAGACCTCATCATTGCACTCATAGGGCCCAAAAACCCCTATTTTGATATAAGGCATGTTGAATTTGGCCACTGTCAACCTCTGAGGAAAGTTTTTTTGCCCCAAGCCATACGACCTTGGCACAGATTTTGAGGCAAATTCAAAAATAAAAAATAATTTTTTTTTTTTGCATCATCACCCAATAGCCACCAGCCCACCACTCGATAGGCACTACTAATGGTGGCTCCGCTGGTGGTGCGGTCACTATCAGTGACCTGACGGTACCATTACTGGTATCACCACCCGATGGCATCGCTGCGGTGTAACCGCCAATGTCACCATGCATGACCCACAGTTACCATTTGGTTAACTCTAGTATTGATGATGTCATCTAACATCATCATCTTTTAATGACTTTGTTACTCCCTCTTGCATTGTGTGCAAGTTTAGTTTTTGACAGGCGCTTGCTTTTTGGCCCATAACTTGAGCATCTGATATCAGATTTGGGCATATAATATACTGATAGAAAGATAATTTTGAGCTAGATCCATTTCTTTTGGTTTGGTTTCCTTATATTTCCATTTTTTCTACATTTATTTCTATCAAAGGCAAAGGTTTCTCTATTCTCTTGCATTTTAGATCTCGTGCTCTCTAGGATCGATAACTTTTGCATCCGAGTTCCATTTTCTTCAAACGAAATATTGTCAAAAATATTATTCAGAGATTTATTTAGATTTGAAGGTTTTCACTTTTGATTTTGTGATTTTACTACTTATTTATTCTGTCAAAGGCTGCAAGACCTCTATGCACTTCGGGAGCCATAACTTCTACATCCGGGCTCCATTTTTTGAAAATGAAATATTTCTGGAAAGCTATTTTAGAGATCTTTATAGATTTTTCATTTATTTTCAAAAAATTTCTTAGGTACACAGATATTTGGGTATATTTATAAAGATGGGGGACCAAAAAAATGCCACTTTTCTTTTTATTCCCCCATCGACCATAGTGCATATGCACTAAAGCATGTGCACCCTATAGGGCGCACGTGCTATGGCTTAGGTTTCCCAAGCCTTATGCTTGGGAAATCTAAATCATAGCGCGTGTGTCTTATAGGGTGCACACACTTTGTAAAACACTAAAAAGTGTTTTTACAAAGTGCATGTGCCCTATAGTGTGCACACACTTTGTAAAAACACTTTATAGTGTTTTCTATGTTTGGAAAAGCCCATTTTCTTTCCACCAATGCACATTTGTAGCTAAGAAGGGCTTCCCAAGTGCACGTGCGGAATCCAT
The DNA here is from genome assembly GCA_027943335.1 of Chamaecyparis obtusa. NCBI lineage: Eukaryota > Viridiplantae > Streptophyta > Pinopsida > Cupressales > Cupressaceae > Chamaecyparis > Chamaecyparis obtusa. Next base: position 1,917,536 of record BSBK01001152.1, on the reverse strand, counting down.
TTTCTTGGGAAATTCATTTCTTTGCATTGATCCATAAATTTTCATAGAGAATGGCTCCACAACATCATCAAGCTCGATTGAGAAGAAGACGTAAGTGTTTTTACAACCCATGCCTCTTATTTGTTTTAAAATTCCAGTTTTGAAGCAATTTTTTTTGTTAAAATTTGTGTGCAATTAACATTTTAAAATCTAGTTTTTTTAATTTCCAAGAAGAAATAATCTCCCTCCACCAAACCCTTCGTCTCCTCATGAAGAAATGAATGAAGAAACAAATGAAGAAAACAACCAAGAAAATGAGCCTCAATTGCCTCCACCAATCAAGAAACCTCCTCTTGGAACACAAGGAAATTTGATGAATCAAATTGAAAGAGGGAAAAAAGAATTAGAACCTTTAATTACGAGGTTAAAATATTCTATTGGTACAAATCTTGGAAGGGAAAGACTTGCGAAATCATTGGAAGTAATCTTGGCCCACATAAGCTTGGTTAGGGGAAATTAATTTATGGTAGGATAAAAGAGAAGAACAAAAATAATATTATGCAAATAAATTATCTTATGCGGACATAAAAAAGAAAATAAATCACAAAAGATGACATTTGCAAGCTATTTAAAAAACCAGGGGACACATATAATCTTATAACTACAACAAGGAGGTTCTGAATTCATTGGTGCTTAAATGAAGACATTAAAAATAACTTTTGGGAGAGATGGTGGATGGTTTTTGATTCGCTTCCCTGTAACAATCATGAGGTTCCTATATATTTCTTGAGCAAACTCTATTGTGAGTTTGTACTCAAGGAGATGCTGAATTATTTTGACTATCTAGATTCTTAGGGTAGAGAAGGGGAGTCATCATTTGATAGAATGGGGGCACAATGTGACCCTAAGGCACCTAGGGTTCCTATTGGCAAGCCATAGGTGGATCATCTTACTATTCTTTCCATTGTGAAGGAACATGTAGAGGCGGACACACTAGGCATGATTAGTGCTGTGGCATAGACTCTCGTTCAGTGTGACACTCCTTTAGTTGAGGGTGACCATAGTCAATCTTCGAGGGGGCATATTTTTCAGTCATGTGGATGCTTGTTCACATTTGGTACTACTGAGAGAGAGGAAGAGGATCCTAGAATGATGACTGGTAGTTTTCTAAATATGACATTTGTCATTGACACACAAGTAAATATTTCCAAGTTCATTAAATTTCTTTGATCATATTTTATTTATAAAAGAATAACTAATTAATTTAGTATCTATTGATTATGATCAAAATTCAGGGCAAGAGTGTTAGTGGCAGTGGCAGTGGCAATGATCCTCATGTCCCCTTCTACACATCATCATCAATTCCACAAGTATGCATTGAATAATTTTTTTTAATTAATATATTTTATTATTATGTAATTATATGAATAATTATATCATAACTTATTGTGCATGTGCATTAGTTCACCGATGGGCCATCGATATTCACAACAGATAATGGAGGGAATCGTGCGACTTTGCTTAAGGTATCTTTATTTGCATTTTAATTTGATTAATTTGATTATATTTAATTAATAAATGAATGAATAACTAAATTACTAGACAAATTATGATCAAAATCCAAAGGCAAAGTGGTCATTGCGGTGATGACATTCTTTCACCTAGCTTTATGATGTCACCATTGAGTGTACAAGTATATATGTAATAATGCATTATAATTAACCTGTCAGTAGTAACTTCTTATATGAATGGTTATCTTATAATTTTCCATGTACATGTGCACTAGTTGAATGTTGGAGCTTCGACATCGACACCGCACACTGAAGGATGTGGTGGAACCTTCATCGAGGTATCATTTACTCATTAGTAGGGTTGTAAAAAATATATGTAATCTTGATAACTACATAATTCTTTTTTTATTTCATTTTCAGTTATTGACATTAGAAACTCCTCCTTTTATTCATGATACTTTGGATCATGGACTAGCTGCAACAGTAGCTAGTTCTGAAGTACTGATTAAGGTATGAAAGAGATCACTTAATTTTAATTGTTATTTTAATAGTTTTTTTTGAATTTTATAATGATATTCATGTATGTATTTTAATTATTATTTTGATCATTTTTGTAGGGACTTATTACTCTAGATCGTCAGCATGCACCTTTAGTGGATGTACATAGTGACTATTTGCTAGCGGTAAGTGAATATTCAATTTTGATGTATATTAGTTATTGATGCTTAATTTTTTTTTTATCAGCTCGAGCTACAGAAGAGTCTAGATAGGAGGACAAGTGAGTGCACTTAGAAGACTACAACATCCACTGCATCTCCATCGACACGATGATCAAAGATAGCTTAGGATTTGTTTTCTTCCCCTGGCGAGAAAGGACTAGATTAGGGATATTGATTGTATTCCTATATGTCATTAATGGACATATTTTTTGTATATTGTATAAGTGATACGTTGTACATCCATTTGGTTTTGAGGAAGCTAGTTCAACTATATTGAATATATTCAATGTATGACATTATTGGACATATATATTTGGCTTCATGCCCTATGAATATTTTTTGTTTATGTTTTAGGTATGCAATTCATGTGTTTGGTGTATTGATGTATACTAATTTATGTTTATGTGGATGTCTTATGTTTTGTAAAATTGTTGACCATCCACTCTTTCACATAAAATGGTAGATATTGATTCCCTTGAAGATCTAGGTGGGACATTTATGTTACAATCCTACAAAACATTGTTAGAGTGCAAATCTACACATATATTCTATAGACATAAAAAATTGGACAAGTGCTTTTAAATCATAAAATTGCAAAATCTCATCAAAATGCACCAATTCTCATAAAAAAGGATCAAATCAATTCAGAAGGGACATTTATTAAATCAAATTGGAAAAAATCAATCAAATCAAAGAAAAAATCAAATGATGACATTAAATAATTAAATGAAAGCTTAAAGGGGTGAAAAACACTATATAATTGATTTTAATCAATTAATTATATAGTTGTTAAATCAAAAATCAAAATGAACCTATTCCATTACATGGCTAGTTTAATTAATTAATGTAATTTAATTAATCCTAATATCTTTCAACCAAAAATTGAGCAACCAATGAGAATTGAGGACAAAGAGACATAGATCACTCAAAAAGAAATGAATATTGATCACTCATTTCAAACTTTCAATCTCATCCACTCAATTTTGTCCTTTTGTCCAAAGCTTTGAGTCAAGCCTTTAAATTGTCCCCCCATTTAAAAACATTGCAAATTTTTTGACTCAACCAAAGGTAAATCATAATTACTTCACTCTACCCCCTACCCTTGGGAATTTACTATAAATATGAGGCATTTTGAGAGCAATAATCATCTTAGAAATTCATTTGCAAAGCATCACCATTATAGTCAATTTCATAGCAATCAAGAGCATATGAATTATCTTTGTATCAATTTTAGAGTTTGTGAGCTAGATTAAGCATTATAGCATCAATACTTTCTTATTTTAGAAGTGTGACTAGTGGAGATTAAGCTGAGAGCTCTACTTATCACATCTAATTAGAGAACCATGAGATGTTATGGATTTTAGTTTCAATTCTTAGTTAAATTTGTATTGTATTTTCTTGAATTGTTAGCAATTGATCCTAATTTTATGAAGGTGTTTAACATACACACACATATTCCTATAAAATTCAAAATGATTAGAAAATTCAATATGTACCCTACAACAAGTTGTGCATGTGTGATTTATCTTCACATAAAAAAGCTTACACATTTCAGAATATCTCTAACTAATTTTAATTTGAGGATACATATGCATAAATTTTGTAAATAATCGTGTCTGAGTTGAATCAAAAAAATGTTTTGGATGTGGAACATGAATTCGACTACCAATCCTCCTTATTACAACATCTCTTTTATTAGGAGATACTCGTGTGTTATTCTTCCAAAATTCTTCAATCAAGGATTTCAAAGCTTCAACAATTGCTTTATCTCTCCGTGGTTGTTTACCAAAGAGAGAGAGAGAGAAATAGATAGAGAGAGAAAGAGAAAGAGGGAGGGAGAGAGGGAGAGAGAGAGGGTGATGAGAGAGAGAGAGATAGAGGATAGAAGGGAGAGAGAGAGAGGGGGGGGAAGAGAGGGAGAGAGAGGGAGAGTGAGAGAGAGATCTCTTCCTCTCACTTTGACTATTTCTCCTCACAATTAAAATATATGACTGAAATAGGGCACATATGCTATAGGACGTACGCGCTATAGGACGCATTCCCTATGGAAGTCATAGATTTCCATAATGTGCATGCCCTATAGCGCACATACTCTATAGAGAGCAAGCGCTTGGTAAGGAATTGGAATTTACCAATCCTAAGGCTCGGATTTGTCTTGGAGATTCAACCCAAAGGCTTGGAGGATTCAAATAGGCCTGAGACATGTTTTCCAGTAGACATACAAAAAAATGATATCTTTTTTTGTGTGCTCTCTGTCAGGTTTACTCATGGTTCAATAATGTAAAAATCAAATGACGTGATATTGGAGATCTTACTGTTAGCTATCTAATCATATAATTTATTTTGAATTCTAATTATGTTAAGTTTTTCATCTCTAATTTTTTTTGTGTATGTCTATTTTTTGTAAAAATACAACGCATAGTATTTTGGGCATAGATTTTGGTTCGTTCATCAAATTTTGCAACAAGTTACATTTTTAGAAAATAGACTCCATTCTACACACTTTAAAAAAAAATAAATTGATTTTTGATTAGTTTTAAATGATTTCTAGGGGGAGCCCATAGAAATTTCATGTTTTCAAGATGTGTGCACTTCATAAATTCATTAAAAATTATACATTCATAAAAAAAATAGCCAAAAAATATAGGATAAATTATTTGGTGTTAGCTAACTTCTCACTGGAGTGATTAAAAAAATTCAAAAAAAACTTAACATTTTAGGGGGAGCACACTAGATGCTATGTTATGTTTTTCACAAAAAATAGGACCACTTTTTGTGCTCCCCCTTTTTGAGGGCCTTAAACTGCACCATTTTCAAAATAAATTAGTAGTTTAGGAACTAGATTCAAAGTATTACAACTCTTGTTCTTGTTGCATCTTAAAATTTTGAGTCTAACTATCTTGAATTTCTTGTTGAAGTTCAGATTTTGTTGATTTCAGAAAAAAAGTGGCATCTTATACCCCCTTTTTGGTCCCCCATCTTTGTGCACTTACCCATTTGTCTAAAACAATACTCCCTTTCTTTCTCACATTTAGATTGTAATAGGGTTTTGGGTTCTCTATTTGTGGGGGGCTGTTCTTTCTTTCTTTCTATCATTTATTTTAGAAAACCAAAACACCCAAAACACAAAACCTTCTTCATCTTCTATCTAGTTGTAAAAGGAAACAACAATAATAAAAAAAAAACAAGTGATCAGAATAGTTGACAACATGGAAGATTCAGCTTTAGTTGAGCTTCTCACACCACACAATTAGCACATCTAGAAGACTCGTATGATGCACCTTCTCAAATCATGCGGATTATGGTCCTATGTGGATGAGGCCCAGCCTAATTTGACTCATCCTTATGAAGTCATGCAGCACAAAAACAAGATGTATGAGGCTATGGGTATTTTATCTTTGCATGTATTTGATAGCCTTTTATTCATCTTGATGATTGTCTCACTCCTCAAGATATGTGGACACGGTTTCATACCCTCTTTGGCATGATTAATAAATTCAAGGCACTTTAGATAGATGTAGAATTGACTTCCATGGTTCTTGATTCTTTTCCTTCTATTGAGGATTTCTTGATGAAATTCAAATCCCTCAGATATGTTCTATAGGGTTGTGGAAAGAACAAGACAGATAATGAGTGTATCTACTTGATTCTTTCTAATGTTTGAGGGAAATTTTATATTTTCTCTTCTACTTTCCATTCTATGATGGATGCTTTGGGTCCTAGATTTGTTATGCCTACTTTTGAGGTATTATGTGATTTCTTGACAAGAGAGTAATCAAAGCTTAAGCAGTTGGATTCTATGTCAGGATCAAAGAACCCAGCCCTGGTTTCTCATCCACCTATAGACACCAAGAAGCCCAAATCAAAGCCAAAGCCAAAGAAAGGTTCAGTAGGCAGTGAGAGTCCCTCCAAGCCATCTCAAAAATCAAATTCCAAATATGATTCAAAAACAAATCCCAGTTTCAAATAGGGAAATCCTTCCAAGTCTGGTGAGTCTTCCTCCAAGACAAAGAATAAATCAAAAGAATCTTGTAGCTTTTGTGGCAAGGAAGGACATCCAGTTTCCAGATGTTGGACATGACTATAGGCTTTAGAGGAATCCATGAAGAAGCATCACATGCTCTTTCTGCATGAGCTATACCTATAGATTCTCCTTGGATCATTGATTTAGGTGCTTTGCACCATATGTCACACTCACTTGGATTGGTTACCTCACTTTCTTAGAGTGCTACTACATAGATTGTAGTAGGTAACCCTGCATAGCTTTTAATTACATGTTCTAGCACTATTTCATTGGATGGTGGTTCTTTGGAGGATGTTCTTTTGGTTCTAACCATTTCTACAAACCTCCTCTCTATTTATCAAATTTTTCATTCTAGATTTGGTAAGACGGTTGAGTTCCCACCACATAATGTGGTTATTGTTATTGGGAGTGTTGATTCAAAGTCTCACTTACATAGGTTTGATGGCTTCAAGAGCTCCGATTCTACAAGTGTTTCTCTTGTTGCTCATGCAAACATAGTGAGAAAACTTTGGCATGAGCGTTTTGGCCATGTCAATTACAGATATCTACAGTAGATGAGTACATAGGAGCTACCTCAGATTTCTTGTACTAATGGTGTTTGTTGTAGTTGTTCCCTTGGAAAACATCATAGATATCTTTTTCCTACAAGTAGACCCTCACATGCTATTGCACCTTTGGAGTTGATACATAGTGATCTTATGTCATTTCCCACTCCATCTTTTCTAGGTACCTGATATGTACTCATCTTCATAGATGTTTTCTCTAGACCTACATGGGTGTACTTCTTGAAGTACAAGTATGATGCCTTTGATTGTTTTCAAATATTTATGACATTTTTGGAGAAACAATATGGTCTTTCTATCAGGCGTATATGCACTAACAATGGGGGAATATGTGAATCAGTCTTTTAGAGATTTCTGCATTGAGCATGGCTTACAACATCAGTTCACAGTTCCACATACCCCACAACAAAATGGGATTGTTGAGAGAAAGAAGAGAACACTATGGGAGATGGTCAATTGTATGCTACAGTCTTGAGCTATGAGTGCTTCTTTTTTGGCTGAGGGCATCAATTGTGCCAACTATATTCAGAATTAGATGTCTCACTAGGCACTTTGACATTTGACTCCTGAGGAGGCTTGGTCTCATGTCAAGCCTAATGTTTCTTCATTCAGAGTTTTTGGTAGTGAGGCTTGGGGATTTATTCCAGATGCTTAGAGGAAAGCCATGGAGAGGAAGAGCCAGCCACTCATCTTTGTTAACTATTGTGAGGATGTGAAGGCATATAGGTTGTTTGATCTTGATTCCTGAGAATTCTTGTTTAGGTTAGATGTTCAATTTGATGAGAACTATCCTCAAATGGATCCTCCATCATTAGCTTATTCTTCACTACCTAGTACTTCCTCTTCTCCTTCATAGGATTCCATATCCTCTGAGGATGATTTAGATGGTGATTTACCTTCCCCACCACCACCAGATGTTCTACCTATGCCTAGGTGGGATCATGATACTATTGATGTAGCAGGACCTTTGGTAGGTGATCCTTCAGATACTCATCGCACTCATGCACAGACATTAGGTTCCAGTCTTCTGAGTAAGGCCATTTCTATTGATCCTCATAATTTTTCATAGGCAACATGACACCTAGAGTGGGATACAGCCATGGATGAGGAGTATTCTTCTTTGATTATGTTCTCTTCTAAAAGGGAGAAAGTTGGTTCAATGCAAGTGGGTGTATTGTACCAAATATGTTACAAATAGTTCTATTGATAAGTACAAGGCATGTCTTTTTGTGAGAGGTTTTTCTCAAGTGGAGGGTATTGATTACTCTGAGACATTTTCTCCCATTTCCAAGATGAATTCTATTCATCTTGTACTATCTCTTGCAGCTTCATAGGGATGGACAGTGTTTTAGATGGATGTGAAGAGTCCTTTCTTGCATGGCGATCTTTAGAAGAAGATCTATATGGAGAAACCTCTAGGTTTTGTGCATGATTCCACTTTAGTTTGTAGACTTTGACAGTCATTATATGGTCTCAAAAAAGCCCTTAGGGATTGGTATGAGAAGATGGACTCTTTTTTTCTTTCTTCACATTTCACTCACTATCATTATGATCCTATAGTGTATATTCAGTCTCATGAGGGTGATCTTTTGATTCTTGTGCTATATGTTGATGACCTTCTCTTCACATGTAGCTCATCCTCCATGGTTTAGAGAGTTCAAAGAGCATTGATGGAGTGCTTTGAGATGACATATCTCAGTCTTTTGCACTATTTTTTGGGCCTATAGGTTATTCAGTCTTTAGATGGGATCTCCATACTCCAGCAGAAGTATGCTCTTGATATGCTCCAGTGATTTGGCATGCTTGATTCAAGCCTGCCCCTACACCATTTTAGTTAGGTTTTATTTTGTCACCATCTTTTCCTACTCCTTTGGTAGACTCTACATTGTACATACAATTGGTTGGTAGTTTTTTGTACCTGACACACACATGTCTAGATCTATCCTTTGCAGTTGGCCTTGTCTCTCCATTATCACAAGATCCGCATGAGAATCATTGGCAAGATTCCAAATTTATCTTGAGGTACATTCACGGAACTACTTTGTATGGCATTACCTACACATTAGGAGCTCCTCACATTTTTGGCTTCACTAACTTTGATTGGGTTGGTGATACCACTAATTAGAAGTCCACGTTTGGCTTTATTTTTTGTCTTGGCTCTAGTCCTATCACATGGTCTTGCAAGAAGAAAACCACTCATGCATTATAATCTATAGAGGTTGAGTGCCAAGGATCTATGCTATCTAGTTAGGAGGTTTTTTGGCTTCAACAAATGATGACTGAGTTTGGGTTTCCTCCAAATAGTCCCACTATTTTATGGTGTGACAATTAGGGTGCTATTCATATTTCTCACAATTGAGTTGAGAATCAACAAACCAAACACATTGAGATCCACATGCACTTCATTTGAAATATAATCTAGGATGGTGTTCTCATCTTGGAGTACATTCCTATAGCTAAGCAAGTTGCAGATATCTTCACTAAATCTTTTTCTTCGTCACACTACCTTCAGTTGCGCTCGATGCTTGGGGTGAAGGAAGTTGTCCTTGGGGGGTCTCACTAAGGCCTTCCCTCCTTCATGTTTCTTTTTACCATGTTTTTTCATCTCTTTTTGGAGTAGATTTTTTCTCATGTGGTTTTCTCTATTTCTCCACTTTACATAGATTTGGTTCTGATTGGGTACCTGATCATGCTTTGTTGTCAAGACCCAAATTTGTTTTCCAGCTTGTTTTTCTTTAGCTTGTTTAGATTTTAGTTTGCAACTTTTACCTAAGCTCATCTTAAGGGGGGTGTTAGAGTAATAGGTTCATTTTAGCTTTTATTCCTCTCTATAGATTCACTTAGGGTTTCTCACTCTCCTATTTAAGGATGAATCTTGTAATTTCTCTTTTTAATTTCTCTAATTTAATTTTCCTTTTGAGAGCTATTATAGTTTGTCTCCATTCTTATCTTGTAATAGGTTATTCCAGTTTGTAGATATTTGTGGGTTGTGCAAATTTGTATTCTCAAATCTTTCAATTAGTACCTAATTATATCAATATGACCTATTAGGACCTCATTAGACCCAATATGACCTATTATGACCTAATATAAACTATTACGACCTAATATTAAACCTATTAGGACCAATTAGTTACACTCTAATGCCTAATTAGTCTCAATTAAACCTAAAATGACCTAATTAGACCTAATTTATGACCTAACTAGATCCCAACATGACCTAATTAGATGTAATATGACCCAATTAGACCTAATATGGCCTATTAGGACCCAATATGACCACTTAGGACCTAATTAGACCAATTAGACATCATATGAACAATATGAATCCTTAAGCATAATTAGACCTAGATTATGACCTGACTAGACAAAATCAAAGGTCTTTTAGTACCTAATTAGACTAATATGACCTATTAGGACCTAATTGGACCCAATGTTATCTATTAGGACCAATTAGTTACACTTTTATGCCTAATTAGTCCTAACTAGACTTAAAATAGCCTAATTAGACCTAATATGACCTATTAAGACTTAATTAGACCCAATTAGACCTATTTTCCACTAATTGGTTACACTTTGATGCCTAATTAGACCTAGTTAGACCAATTAGACATCATATGAACCTATTAGGACCTAATATGACCCAATTAAACCTAATATGTAATGAACTACAACTAAGTTGATGAACTACAAGTGATTAGAGATCACCGAGCACTGAATGGTTATGTAAGATAATTGAATTAGTCATTTTGTTGTCATTGATGTCAACCTATTTTTGACAGTACTTATCATGATAGTTACAAATATATAAACATATGTAAAGAGGAGAGAAGAGATGAAGAACTGAGATATCTACATGGAGGAAGATGGATATGATAGATGAGGATAATAAATACTTTGGGTAACTTATTGATGAGTCTATGATTTCATATGGTTGACTTGATTATGTTGCATTAATCTATTATGAAGTTAGAAGATAAATGTTACAAAGTAATGTGGTTAGTTAATGAAGCATTCTAGTATACATTGAGCTAGTGTTTTGTATATTGAGCGATGGTATCAACCGAGCTTGTATTCATTGACACATTTCTTTGTTAACTGAGAATGGATAAAAGAACTAAATGATTAGTTTAGCCGACAGAAATTGATGAGCTGTAAAGTGTATGATTTCAAGGTGGAAGATAAAGCTTGTTATGAGATCAATGGCTAAAAAAATTTGAAGAAGATCTAAAGAATGGAAGTAAAACATGTCATTAACACATCTACTGAGGAAGGTTTAAAAATAAAAATCAACGAAGGAGTTTAAGTGGCAAAATCTGATGGATGAAAAAAAAATGGTTTACTCATCTATTTAAGAGACATTGATTTAATTATAAAAAGGATGCCAGAAGAATGAGATTGTAGAGATATCACGTGAACACAGCTTCATGCATGCCTGATCACATTGGTTTAAGAAGAAACAAACTATAGAGTTAACTGAGTGTCAGAGAGCTTTTATAGAGTGACAGTAAGTTATTGAATGTTGAAGAACTGAATTGAAATATTGATCAAGGATTTATATGGACTTAGAATAGATCTAAACATTTGTAAAATCAAGTTGTATTGTAATCAGATCATCTACTATTTCAATTTAACCATTGTAAATAGATAAAATCTCTTAACCGAGTGGACTTGAAAGTCTGATATGTCATTCATAGAATGTACATTATTATCCTATCAAATCCATAGTGAATGCTAGTTGGACAATAATTGTTAGTGTTAAATACTCTAACAAGGTCACACCTTACAGTGTGTTTTGTAACCTTTAACAGGGTTGGCTCTTCACTGAGCTCACTCCAGAAGAGTGAAAATATTTTGGGTTACCGGTCCCAGGTGGTTTTTCCCTTTATAGGGTTTCCATGTTAAATCTTTTTGTTATGTGTTTATGTGGTGATTTTTTGGATATCATACTTTACATGTTGTATATTTGATTTGGTCGATAATCACTATGAGCAATTAACTGGTAATCGATAAAGTCATAGACAGTTAAGTATTATTGTTTACCGAGCCGTATAACTTAGCTAAATTATTTTTAAGTGATACATTTGTATTTGGGACTATGGACAACTGATTCACCCCCGTATCAGTTATTCTAACAATTGGTATCAGAGCATATTGGTTGCTTGGAATAGAGTTTTAAGGACTTCAGTAGAAAGATCACAAAATGTAAAAGAGGGAAGTGTTGAAGCTTAACAAGGACAACTTTACAATATGGAAAAGCCAAATGAGACTTCATATATCTAGTATTGGGAATTCTTCCCTCACCCTATTAGATAATGGCTACTTAGCACCTCCTACAAGACCTTTGACTCTTGATCAATTGAGACATAAACATTAACATAATATTATTATGATGGACATTGATGTTGCTCTATCTAATGTTGCATTTCAAGATGTCAAGGATTTCCTTAATTCAAAGGAAATGTGGGATAAGCTTGCTCAAGTTTATAGTGGTGATGCAAATGTGAAAAGAGCTAGAGCTGAAAGTTTAAGAGGGAGATTCGATGATATAAAAATGAAAGAGGGAGAAAATATTGTGCAATATACAAATCGAATAAAGGAGGTAGTTAATGCTATTAGAGGATCTAGTGGTGTCATTGAAGAAGATATAATGGTAAGTAAAAATTTTAGAACGTTATTGCCTGTTTATGCAATCTGGATTTCTTCAATACATGAAATGAGGTTTGCACCTAGTAGTACTCTTACTCTTGATAATCTGATTGGTAAACTAACAACTTTTGAGCTAAACAACTTTGATAATAGTGTTGTACTATCTATTGAATCTACTTTTATGTCTTCTCTGAAGATCAGTAAGTCTAGCAGTAGAAATAATAAGAATGATAGTGATAGTAATACTGATGATGAGCTTGATGAGCTTGAATCTCTTTTGGCCAGGAGATTACCTAAAGGTAAAGGTAGATATAAGGGTAAAATACCTTTAGAATTTTTTAACTATAAAGAAGTTGGTCATATTGCTGCTAGATGCTTGAACAGGAAAGAATATGATAGAAACAAAGACCGATCTGGTGAAGGAAGCTATGGAATAAGAAGCAACAAAAGTTATTGACACTACAACAGGGATAACTGAGACAAAAATGACAAAGGAAAGAAGGTATGATACATTACTAAGGAGAATGATACTGATACCGACACTGATGAAGATGTGGAGGTAGTATTTATTGTGATGAAGGATGATTATGAGGAAGAAGAAAGGTATGTAGAGACAATAATCATTTCTAAAGTAAGTGAAAATGATACATGGATTATTGATAGTGGTTATACACATCACATGACTGGTGATGAAGAAAAATTTGATCATCTTGAGAAATACAATGGAGGATATGTAAAAATGGGTAATGATACACCATGTATGGTTAGAGGAAAAGGAACTTTATTGATAAATGATAAAATAAGATGTGATAATGCTTATTGGGTAGAAGGACTAAATTATAATCTACTAAGTGTGGCACAACTTAACAACTCAAGTCATCGAGTAGCTTTTGAGAGAAGAAAGGTAAATATATTTGATGATAGAGGAAACCTTGTTGGAACAAGATCACAATCCAAAGGTAACTTGTTTTATCTTGACAATACTGCATCATCCTATTTAAAGATGAAAAATGAGGATGCATGGTTATGGCATAAAAGGTTATGTCATGTGAACTTTGATAACATGATTAAAAATAGTAGAAAGAAAAAGGTTAGAGGTCTTCCTAGCCTAGCAAAGCCGGATCATGTTATGTTTCATGGATGTCAAAAGGGTAAAATGACAAAATCTAGTTTTAAGAGTAAACACTATTCAACAAAGAGAATATTGGAGCCAATTCACACTGACCTATGTGGTCCCATGAGAACACAAATCTATTATGGAGATAGATATTTCATTCTTTTTGTTGATGATTACACTAGATAATGACTGTAATGTTCTTAAAAGAGAAATCAAAAGCATTTAAGATGTTTAAATGGTACAAAGAAAAAGTAGAGAAAGAAATCAGGAAGGAAATGAAATACTTGAGATCTGACAAAGGTGGTGAATTTATTTTTGATGAATTTACTAACTATTGTAATGAGCATGGTATAAAAAGATAGGTTTCTGCATTGAGAACACCACAATAAAATGGTATTGCTAAAAGAAGGAATAAATCAATTGTTGATTGCGTAAGGACACTAATGATAGAAAAGAATGTGGCTCAGACATACTAGAGAGAGGTAATTAGTACAACTATATATGTTTTGAACTAAGTGCAACTGAAGAAGGACACAAAGAAAATAGCCTACGAGTTATGGTTTGGACACAAACTGACTGTAAGTTAGTTTAGAATTTTGGGTAGCAAATATTTTATTCTAAAAGATGAAAGAAATGGAAAGTTTGAATCTAAAGGGGATGAAGGGATATTTCTTGGATATTCCACTAAAAGCAAAGCTTACAAGTGTCTAAATAAAGTTACTAATAAAATGATTGAAAGTACTAATGTCAGGGTTGATAAATTTGATACTAAGAATGGTGAAGAAAGCACTAAGGAGCCAAAAGACTATGGTAGATTCACTTACATTGAACATCCAGAGAACCTACCGAAGCTGCAGGCTAAGTTGATTGAGCATCAGGAAGAGAACACCGAGGAACAACCAAGGGAAACTGACAATCAAGAAGGGGCTACTGAGCAAGTAAATGAACCTGAATAGGATGAACAAATAAGAAGAGATCAAGTTCTAGCAAGATTTTTTAGAAGACATCATCTTGAGAGCCAAACCATTAGAGATAAGCAAGTTGGCATGATGACAAGAAGTTAAGAAAAGGTAGATGTTTAGTTTGTGAATTTGAACTGAAAAATGTTAAAGTTGCATTGGAGAATGAAGAATGGATAAATGCAATGAATGAAGAGATAGAAAAAATAGAGAAAAAAAAGACATGGACTTTAGTACCTAGGCCTAAAGATAAGAATGTTATTGGTACTAAATGGATTTTCGAAAACAATCTCAATGAGAATGGAGAAGTTACAAGGAACAAAGGTAGAATTGTATGCAAGGGATATGCATAGGAGGAAGGTATAGATTATGGTGAGACATTCACACCTATTGCTAGACTTGAAGGAGTCCACAAGTTACTTTCATATGCAACACACAAAATTTTTAAAGTTTATCAAATGGATGTTAAGTCTACTTTTCTGAATGGGATACTAGAAGAGGAGGTCTACATAGAACAACCAGAAAGGTTTGTTGATCCAGACAAGAAAGACATGGTATGTAGACTACACAAAGATTTATATGGTCTAAAGAAAGCACATAGAGCCTAGTATGAAAGGTTGCATACTTATTTTTTAAGTATTGGCTTTGTTAGAACTATTGAGAACAATAATTTGTATATGAAAGGTGAGTTTGATGACACTATTTTAATTGTTGAAATATTTGTGGATGATATTATTTTTGGAGGAGAAGATCATATTTGTAAATCATTTGCTGATGAGATGAGAAAAAAGTTTGAAATGTCTATGTTTGGAGAGATTAAGTTCTTTCTAGACTTTTAGGTTATTTAGCAGAATGATGGAATATTCATCACACAATCCAAGTATATAAAGGAAGTACTGAGAACATTTGGCATGGAAGATGCTAAGCTAGTTGGAACATCGATGGTCACAAGATGAAAACTGACTAAAGATGATGAATCCACAAAGGTAAACCAAACATTGTATTGATCCATGATTGGTAAATTGATGTATATAGTACACAATAGACTAGACATTGCACATTCAGTGGGGATTGTTGCTAGATTTTCTGCCAATCTAAAGGATTCACATATGATTGCAGTAAAAAGAATCCTTAGATACCTAAAGAAAATAGAGGGATATGGATTATGGTATCCTAAGGAAGGCAAGTTTGAACTAAGAGTCTACATTGACGCAGACTGGGCTGGAAATATAGATGACAAAAAGAGTACCACTGGAGGAGCATTTTTCTTTGGTGAAAGACTTGTTACTTAGACAAGTAAGAAATAACCATGTATTTCTCAATCTACTGCCAAAGCAGAATATGTTTCTGCTACTACAAACTGTTCAAATATTGCATATATCAAACAAGTGTTGGAAGGGATGAACAAGGTAATCATAGAGCTAGTGATTATATATTGTGACAACACTAGAGCAATAAACATTTCTAAGAATCTTATAATGCACTCAAAGACCAAGCATATTTATATTAAGTATCACTACTTAAGAGAATAGGTACAGGAGAAGCAAGTTAAACTGGACTATGTTACATCAAAAGAGAAACTTGCAAATATTTTTACCAAGCCTCTACTAAAGGATACTTTTGAATACTTGAGGACTAGACTTGGGGTCCGTCCCCTATCTACTGATCACTAATGTGATCTAGAGGTTGCATCAGCCTAATATTATCAAAAGATAATTTTTGTTGATGCAACATAGCTCACACTTTGGATTCTGTCTAAGGTTGTGAAAGATTTGAGGAGTCAGAATAGAGATTTGCATATTAGTATACTGAGATACATTGTCTACACTGAACAACAAAGAGTTACTTAGCTAATGCAAAGCTGTATGTTTTATTTTTCTTTGGCATTGTTATCAAAGGGAGAGATAAATAATATGATAACTGACAAGATCACTGGAACATCTATTTAAGGGAGAGATAATCAAAGAGTTGCAAAGATCAAATCCACAGAGGAAAAGTTTGCACTTGTAATGTTGTCATGTAACGTAGTGATTAAACATATTATCAAGCTAGGGAGAGCTTACCAAGCTACAACATTTGTTCATATAGTTATAGAAAACATGTTTGGTATGTGTATGGTATATTTCATATTATTTGAGTTTCCATCAAGGCCAAAGGGAGAAATTGATGAACTACAACTAATTGAGAACCTAATTGATGAACTACAAGTAATTAGAGATCACCGAGCATTGAATGGTTATGTAAGATAATTGAATTAGTCATTTTGTTGTCATTGATGCCAACTAGTTTTTGGCAGTATTTATCATGATACTTGCAAATATGTAAACATCTTAAAGAGGAGAGAATAGATGAAGAACCGAGATATCTATGTGGAGGAAGATGGATATGACATATGAGGATAAGGAATACTTTGGGTAACTTATTGATGAGTCTATGACTTCATATGGTTGACTTGATTATGTTGCATTAATTTGTTATGAAGTTACAAGAAAAATATTACAAAGTAGTGTGCTCGGTTAATGAAGCATTCCATTATGTACCAAGCAATAGTATCAACCAAGATTGCATTCACTGACACATTTCTTTGTTAACCGAGAATGGATAAAAGAACTAAATGATTAGTTTAGCCGACAGAAATTGATGAGCTGTAAAGTGTATGATTTCGAGGTGGAAGATAAAGTTTTTTACGAGATCAATGGCTAGCAAAATTTGAAGAAGATATAAAGGATGGAAGTAAAATGCATCATTGACACATCTGTCGAGGAAGGTTTAAGCGAAAAAATCAACAAAGGAGATTAAGCGGAAAAATATTATGGATGAAAAGAAAATAGTTTACTCATCTATTTAAGAGACATTGATTTCATTGTGCAAAGGATGCCAGAAGAAGGAGATTGAAGAGATATTGCATGAACACAAATTCATGCATGCCTGATCAAACTGGTTGAAGAAGAACTGAACTGTAGAGTTAACCAAGCATCAGAGAGCTTATGCCGAGTGGTAGTAAGTTATTGAATGTTGAAGAACTGAATTAAAATATTGATTAGAGGATTTGTATGGACTTAGAATAGATCTAAACATCTACAAAATCAAGTTGTATTGTAATCAGATCATCTACTGTTTCAGTTTAACCATTGTAAATAGATAAAATCTCTTAACCAAGTGGACTTGAAAGTCTTATATGTCATTCATAGAATGTACATTGTTATCCTATCAACCCCATAGTGAATGTTGGTTGGACGATAACTGTTAGTGTTAAATCCTCTAACAAGGTCACACCTTATAGTGTTTTTTTTAACCTTTAATAGGGTTGGCTCTTCATCGAGCTCACTCCAGAAGAGTGAAAATATTTTGGGTTACTAGTCCTAGGTGGTTTTTCCCTTTACAGGGTTTCCACGTTAAATCTTTGTGCTAAGTGTTTATGTGGTGATTGTTTGGATATCATACTTTACATGTATATTTGATTTGGTCAGTAATCACTATGAGAAATTAACTAGTAATTGGTAAAGTCACAGACAGTTTAGTATTATTATTTACCAAGCTCCAGAACTTAGCTGAATTAGTTTTAAGTGATACATTTATATCACCCCCCTCTTAGTTATTCTAACAATATGACCTATTAGACCTATTTAGACATATTAGGACATAATTAGACCTAATTGGACCTAAGTAGACCTAGTTGGACATAATTACACCTAATTAGACCTATTAGGACCAATTAGTTACACTTTGATGTCTAATTAGACCTAGTTAGACCAATTAGACATCATATAAACATATTAGGACTTAATATGACCCAATTAGACCTAATTTGATCTATTAGGATGTATTATTAGGACCTAATTAGACCTAACTAGACCAATTAGACATCATATGAACAATATGACCCTGTAGGCATAACTAGAGAGAATTATGACCTAACTAGACTAAATTAGAGGTCTATTAGTACCTAATTAGACCAATATGACCTATAAGAACCTAATTAGACCAAATTAGACCTATTAGGACCAAATAGTTGCACTTTGATGCCTAATTAAATTGAATTACACCTAAAATAACTTAATAAGACCTAATTTCATTTGAAAGTTTTTGTTTAATAATTTTAACTTCGTATGTAGGAAATGCTCAAGAAGCACAACCTTCTGAAGTTGGAGAAGGGTCATCAAAAGCTCAACAAGCCCAACCTTCAAAAGTTGGAGAAGGCTCATTGAAAGCTCCACAAGCACAACCTTCAAAAGTTGGAGAAGGTTAATCATAAACTCAACAAGCACAACTCTCAGAATGTCAAACAAGTACACATTTCTCTATCTCTTTCACTATCTCGATTTAGTCTCTTAGTGGTGAATATGCATTTTCTATCTTTCCCCTTAAGACTATTGTTTTTGTTGTGTACATGTAGCCTTTGATGATGAAAATGTTTGACAAGGGGCATCCAAAGTTGAAGTAATAGACTTTAGAGAAGGGTCAACCCAAGGTCAAATAAGTATGCATTTCTCTTGAATTAGTTTATAAATTATTACCTTTGACATGAGCTTTTTTATACTTATTTCATGAAGGTTCCCTTAAGATGAGATTGTAGACACCTAAAAATCCTTTAGAAAATAAAGTATTTTTATTTTGTGGAAAACCCCTAATGACATCATCATTTGTTAATTAATTAATTATTTAATTTATTTATTTATTTTTATGTCATTAAATCCCTTTATCTCAATTAAAAATATTTAATTAAGAAATCCCTCCCAAAAATGTTTAAATCCTATTTAAACACCATTTCCCTATTTATTAATTATTTAATTAATAAATTGACCCAAAATCCAAAAAATAAATATTTTATTTAATTTTTCCCAAAACCTTAGAATTGCCCTAAAGATCCTAAACCTCTTCTAGAATCTTCCAATCCCTCTTTAATTTCGATTAAAGCCTAATCCCATCACTTCCTAACCCTAATCCCAACTCAAAATATTTAATTAAGATTAAATATTTAATCCTCATGTTTATTAAAAATATTTTAATAAATGTCCTCTAACCTAAACCTTTTGAAATAAATAAAAACTTTATCTATTTCCTTTAATCCTAGAAAGTCTTCATCCTCATCCAAAGCCTAGACTCTTCTAGAAAGTCTTCATCCTGGTCCCCTTGACTCAAACCCTAACCTTACCCCAAACTCTAACCTTTCTTCCTAACCCAAGCCCTTCCAAAAGCCTATAAATACCCTCATTTCTAAGAGAAATCCATCCAATTTCTTTTCAAGTAATAGTAATCTTATAATGCCATTTTCATAGCTTAAAACTACTAATTGTTAGATTTCTTTATTTCTCTCAAGCTTTTTAACAAATCTTAGCATAGAATTAATGGATTAACTTAGTTTCATTATTGTTTATGCATCATCCTCACACTTATTTTGGGTTCTAAAATCTGTTTAAGCATTTAGTTTTGCATAAATATTTGAGTTCTTGAAGCCTTAGGGGCAATTTTGGGTGTTCTACCCAATATTGTGCCACTTTTTGGGGTTTTCATGAGTCTCAAATCATCTTAGAATGCATTAGAGTATGCTCCAAGTGCTTAGAGAGAACACCCATATCCCCTTAAGCAAGAGAAAATCAAACAGTGCTTGGGTGCACCTATTTAGGCTTAATCTGAGGTGGCTTAGCTTTGAGTTTCCTTGTTTTGGATTTATTTCATGCTACACTAAAAATCTAATGCTTGTTTGATTTGAGTCTTTCAAAATAGGATCCTCAAAAGCCTTGTCCACATTTTGGCACACCCGATGGGACCTCGATCCCATAATCGTTTGATTAGATCATACTTTGTACTCTTGTATTTGCTATTTTCCATGAGTATTTTGTTGGAAATAGATGAAATGCCACCTACACATAGTTCAGTCATGCCTGCAAATAGTTTGATGATGCTTATAAACTCTGTATCGATGCTTATTTGCTGAAAATTTTCAACTTCGATAACTTCTATTTCGTCTCAAACTTCTTTTCTATTGGCTACAACAGAAGTGATCATGCCTGCGAGATAAACATTTACGCTTCAGCATACATGAGTCTCACCTATAAGCATTCAATTATCACCTATAATCATTTCGTTATCGCCTATAATCATTTCACTATCACTTTTAATCATTTCAATATCGCCTATGCATAATCTGCTATTTCCTGTCAATGTTTCATTATCACCTGTAAACAAGTTTGTTGTTGCTTATACACTTTTTCCTGTCACCTGTGAACTTTTTACTGTCACCTGTGTACATTTAACTATTGCCTATTATCCTTTTTGTGTCACCTGTACATTTTTTGGCGTCACGTATTTGTTGGACAATGTCACTTTTGTTTTTTCTGTCTTAATTTGCTCTCATATTGATACTAGATTCATTCTTCTTATTACAAGCAAATGGTCAAAACAAATCTTGAGTGAAACTAAGGGAAAGAACTTAAATCCACATTTTAAAAGTTTTCTAAGCTAGAAAAACAAACAAAAACACCTGAGTTGGTTTGTTGGGCTCACCTTTTTTAATCACCCATCATTCAATCCTTTGGATGCAATCTCAGCACCATATTCGGGGGATGGGTCTACCTAAAAAGGTGTTAAGTGCTCCACAAAATCAGACCCTACTCACTTAGTCTTTGAATATTTTTCTAGATAGAAAATTTCTTGAATGCACAACCATTGAAATCAATCAATCAAACATTTCAAATTGGGCACATAAAAAGAACACCTTTTATGCTTTCCTCATCAAATCTCAAATGCCTTAAAACAAACAAATTCACACTTCAAGTTTGGGTACTAAAATCGAACAAAACAACTCATTCACAAATCTTGAATGCCTTAAAATCAAAGAACACTCAATCAATTTCAAAGCTTTGGTGATCTCAAATTGGAAAGAACAATTGCATGCTTTAAACATGAGTGTTTTCAATCCTAGAACTTATCGCACTTAATTCAAATTGGAAAAAGAACTCTTTTTGGTGTGCATCTAGGAGCTTTCATTTTCTTGTAAATCCTGTTAAAGTAAGTGATGTAAAACATTTGAACTTAGACAAGTTCACTTGTTTTACTTCTAGTGAGGCCTGTCCAGGGGAGAAAAGAACTTCCTCCTCGGAGAATGACCTCAAACCGGTATCCCCCCTGACTGGTATATAAATAAAGTGAAGGAAAAAAGTACTTACTTATATCTCCTAATCCACAAACGTTCATGCCAAATATAGTGATTGGGGATGGTAAATATTCCTCCCCCAATGTTGTTGGCTAGGCTCTTAAGTGAGTCATGGGCGGTCAACATAACCCGGTATGGAGACTCCATATAACCATTAAAAACCTAATTAAATAGAGGCTACCCTATCCACATTTGAAGGTATCAAAATCCTTGTGCAAGGACCGATCCAAGGGGTTTACCAGATCACCTTAAGATTACTCACCATTTGTATCCCCTTTTAGGGGGTACCAAGCTGTGGGCAAGTGATTTTGATACTCACCTTCCTTAGGTAGATCTGCTTGAAGTGCTTGATAGTCAGAAGCTCCGTGAAAACACTTGTTGGAACATACACTTTTCAAGGCTTTATCATAGTTAGTTATCTTGTTTGTATCCCACAAGGTTGCTTTGTCCCTTGTGGAGATTGCTTTTCCAAAAATCTTTGTTGAAATCTATCCTTTGCCATTGGAAAAACCTCAAACTGATCTACAACTTGGTTCAAGATACTCAGAACAACCATGTCAATCCAAATCCTCCCAAAATCTAGAAAATGTCCAAAACTTTCAGAATCTCAAATCATGGTCTTCCAGTCATATTTAATCCAGTCTTGTCATCCTTTCCTCCTATCTTAGGTTAGCAGAGTCATCTTGGTCATCCCCCATCCCCTTGTCTATCTTCCTCTAGAGTCATTTTTCTTCCAAACTTGAGCCAAATCCAAATCTAAGTCTGATTCTATCATTCATCCCAATCTGAGTCTTAGTCTTCCAATCCATCTTTGTGCTTCATCCTTATCCAACTCATCTACCACTCAACATGTCTCAAAATTATTATGATGAGTTTGGTTATTATGTATCTTCTCTTGCTCCATCCTATCCCAATGATGATAAAAGCCTTGTAGATCATGATAAATACTTTGAAAATCCTAGCAAGCTTGCCCCAAACATATTTTAGCATCCAATCATTCCTCCAAAATATCCTATCATGCCTTCACGCTTATCCACTAGCACTCCCTTTCATGTCCTCGGCAAGGAAAATCCATTATCTTATCCATCCACAACTTATCCCTATCTTAAATCTACACATCCTCCATATGCATCCTTCATACTTCCATCTCCTACTATGGTCATATCCCAATCACCATCATCCCATAGAAACACTTCACGCTACTTCCCTTATCTGAAAAATACATCCACTCATCCTCCAAATCATTCTCAAAACCAAAAACCAAGTCTTCCAATCCTTTTTCCCAATCCACCATCCTATCTCAACCCACCATCCTCCATTCAAACCCATGTTTCTACAAATCTCCTCCCACAAAAAGAATACACCCTTCAATCTACTTCATATCCCGTACCTCAATCCATCATTCCTACCTCACCAAATAGTTCATCAATTTCACAAGCTTCCTCTAAACCTACCTATGTGAATTATATAACCTCACCATCCTCCAACTCCTCATCTACACCATCATCCCCTCAAGCAGGTTCCCCTTCATCCACCCCATTTTCATATGAGGACTATCCTAGCTCTCCATCCCCTTTGCTTTCCAATCCATCTTCCCCACGAAAGTCTCCAAGGAATTTCACAAGGAAGCTAACAAAAAATCCCACTCCTAAAGTTGAAGAGCCAAGCCATCTCAAACCTTCATGTGAAGCCATCATTAAGTCCCTTCCATCTGAAGTCTCCATCCAATCCCCACCAACATCACCTCCTCCTAGCATCATCCAAAGCATATTTTGATGAGCCTCATGAGTTCACCCCTCTTCCTACCATCACAACTGTAGAATCTTCCATACTTTCATCCATACCATCTAAAGAATTCTTCCTTCTTCCAGACATCACAGCTATAGAATCTCCCATTCTTCCATCCACCCCATTTGAAGAGTCCATCCATACATCCCCCAACACTCTATCCACACAAATCCTATCATGTCAAGATCTTTCCCAAAAGCATGTTGAAGTACCCATTGAATATATTCAAGATCCAATCCCTTCACTTCCTCTATTGCATGTTCTATTTCTTCCATCACCCCCAATCCAAGATCCTATAATCCCAATTCCTCCATCTAACGATTCATTACCATCCCCCAATCCCAGTCAAGATCCCATCATCCTATCCTCTCCTCTTGAGGATCCTCCAAACCAAATTGTCCCACTACCATCACTCTATCCTCTTGGACCAACTACATTTGTCAGAGGTAGCCCACTTGAAGCAGAATCAATAAGTTCCATATCTTCCATCAAGGAACCAGAAACTGGATGTTTATCTTATTCCCCAAGTTAGAAATATCCTTGTTTGGATAAAATGCTCAAGAAATGGAATTATCAAGGCAAAGGCCTAGGCATTCATGGACAAGGAAATTTGGAGCCTATCCAAGACAAGAAACATCCAAAGTTATGTGGCATTGGTCACACATCAGAAGAAGGCACTTCCTCTAGAAATGTTGGTACAACTAAAGCTAAATTCAAGCATCCTTCCAAACCAACCATCACATCTTCCAAGGCATACAATGCTATTCCTCCTCCATCATTATAGCCCAGGACAACCTATCACATTCCTCCTTCATTCTCCAAATCCATTTTGGGTCCCTATGTCCCAAAATATACCAGCACCTATCCTCCACATACCAAATCCATTTTGGGCCCTTACATCCCAAAATATCATCCCCCGTCTTATCCTACTCAGTCCTTCATCCAAAACCCAAGCATCCCTAGTCAAGATCAACAAAGGCACATTCCCACATATCCTATCTACCAATCTCCTTCCATCTCTCCATCTGTATTTCCTCCATCCCGCACATCTCCTCATATTCACTCCAATGCTCCCCGCAATTTGGATGCCATATCCAATATGAATAAAGGGAAATATCCACAAACATCTAAGGATTGCCATGTCCAGTCTAAACGACATGCTCAAGAAAAGAAAAATCCAATCAAGCAATCTAAAGCATCCCTATGGCCACAAAGGCCCAACTGAGCAAAAGAAACCTCTGCTATATCCCAATGGCTACAAAGGCCCAACAAAGCAAAAGAAAAATCTGATGCATACCAATGGCCACAAAGGCCCACCAAAGCTAAAACAAAGATGATGTGGATCCCAAAGAAAAAAGATGTAATGCATCTCAAATAAATATCCATAATGACATCCAAAGTTTCTAATCCACCAGCTACTCAGTCTTCTCCTCCATATCCTCAATCTATTCTGGATCCCAAAGATCCAAGATCTCCTAACACAAATCCTCCATCACATCCATCTCTATCTTCCATGTCCTATCTGCTTCATCCACCTTCTCCACAACATGTGCCAATGTTGGTCCTGACAGCATCTCCCTATCATGATAACTTTCCATCCTTCCATCCAAACACTTTCTACCACCATATCTCCCATCTCCCCCATCTAATCCATGCCTCTGCATAATCCATCCATCCCAATAAAGTTGTACCAACATCCGAGCACATTAGAAAGATCAGTGAAGAAAGTCAGCGACAGATCAAAGAAATCAATAGGTTAGCAAAATCAAAAAGTCAACAACATCACAACACCAAATTAGAAAGTCAACAACACATCAGAATATCAGAAGGTCAGCATCTAGTTAGCAGAAAATCAGAAAAATCCATAAAATTTGGAAAAATCAAAGAAAAATATCAAAAAAAAGAAAAGAAAAAGAGAAAAACATTCGTCCTGTGGTGAAAACTTGGCAATTCAAGCACCTTGGACAAGTACCATGGTGAAAACCTGGCAAACAAGCATCATGCGTAGGTCCCCCCCCAATTCCTTTCTGTAGTTGGGGGCCATTCCCTTCTATCACCTCTCATCCAACATCTCCTCCATCCCATTTGTCTCTCACCTCCTTCATCCTCCTTTAGATCTTGTTGACAAAACAAAGACTACTAGGTATATATGCTTTTGGGCACCTTCTTGGCATCCATCACACCTTTCAGCTACATATTCTCTATCCAATCCATTCATCCTAGCTTCCATCTACCTTCATCATCCTCTTGTTGGCATATCTTCCATCCAAGCATACCCCATGCCTCTAAAAATACATGAACTATCCTAAGCAGGGGGCATCTTATTCCTTGGTGACATATTCCTTGGAGACTATCTTTTATCCAAAATCTTCCTCCATCCAAATCTCTCAGCAGTTCCTCCATCCAAATTCAAACCTTCCTCCATCCAATCTCCCCAAGCATTCCTCTATCCAATCCTCAAGCAAATCTACCATCCAAGTCTCCTAGCAGTTCTTCCATCCAAATCTCTCAGCAATTCCTCCATCCAAATCCCATGCATTTTCCTCTAGCATTAATCCCTCAATATTTCCTCCACATTGCCATCACTTGGTATCTTCCCTTGTCATTGGTATCTAGCTATAGGCTAACCCCATGTAATCCAATGCCATTCATCCATCTCCAAACATTGCAAGCCATTTTCCAAAAACTATTCACATCTTCTAGCTATCCAATGTCCAAGATCAAGCCAATCCATCCAATCCAAATCCTTAGTCTTGTTTCTAGTCTTATGGAAAGCCTTGATCACAATTCAATCATCATCATTAGGATACGTCCTTCCCAAATTCATGTCATTTTAGGACAGATCATCCACTGTTAGTTCATCTTGGCTTTCTAGCCCAACTGGGGCATCATCTTTCATATCTTTAGAGATTCAACTTCATCCCCAAGTTATCTGTACATCCTATCCTAAGTCTTTTACCATAGCATTATTCATGTCTCCATCTAAGCTCATTTGAACATATGTGTCTTTAGGTCCCATCCTTTGAGTCAGTCAACCCTTGTGTCATTGTGACCAATCCAACTAGGTGCTTTAACAATCCTCCCTTGGTCCTTTTAAGGTTAGAGATTCTTACCTATCTCTTGTCATAGGAATCCTTATCTGGTTACCCATCATCTGCTTCACCAATCATGTGAGTTGTTCAATCCTTATCTTAAATAAAAAATCAATACCAGCGCTACCCTGACAGAGAATTGTCTAGGGAATCTTGTAGTTGTCTTTATAGGCCTCATCATCTCGAGCAAGAGATTGGCATGCATTGGCAAGAATCTCCTCTTCCAAAGATCATCAGGCTATCTTAGGTTGACAAATCTGATCCAATCCTATCTGATCCCACATCAGGAAGCAACAACTCATCCCTGGCATTTAGCAATCCTCCACCATTCTCCATCAATCCTCAGCAAATCAATCATCATCCATCATCCTACCTATGGAAAAAGGTTTTGTGAGATACTTGTTATTTCATTTAGTCCTCTGGATCTTTGCTAATCTTTTGATCTATCCTATATAGTTGTCTTTTCTTGTCCATTGCACATATCATCCTATCTTGTGGTACATAGTCCTTGCAGTCCTGCAACAGCATTTAATCAGAAATCTTGTTCTACCCATCCTCGCACTTCACCAACATCAATTTTTGACTATTCTTGATCACAACGATTATTCTTTGACTTCATCATTTTCCAATCAACAATAACACTCATTCTCTCATCAATCAGTGGGTCCTTGAGGATGTATCCTTCCTCCTGTTAGACCTAATCTTCCACCAATCACACTAGGTCTGTGTCGATGCATCCTTCCACACGTTCAGACTAATCTTCCCACCATCACTCAATCAGTCAAATCAAATCTCTCTCCTTGGCAAGGGATGTCTTTTTGGAGTTATCATTTTGGTCTTGGATTTTGTCCTTTGGATCGTGTTAATCTGTTACGGCTTCTCATTGTTTCTCTACTCAAAGTTTCCATGATCCTTTATATCATGGTGTGCTATGAATGCAAAAAATCTAGGGAAAGGTCTTTTGATCTTTTGCTTCTGCCTTGAGTCAGTCATGTGTTTGTGGTTGTGCTAGCATTGTTTCCACCATGCCTCCTCTGGGTTTCATGTGTGATTCTAGGGAAACCCTGCATGTCTTTTTAGCCTCAGTCCTATGCAGCGATGGTGACAAGGCCTTGTGTTCTTTCGTAACCTTGGCAGGGCTCTAGCATTGCTATATCAAACTAGGTTGTGCTCTCTAAAAGATCTAAAGCATGGAGCTCCCTAAATCCCCTATATTCTACATCCTATAGATTAATCTTGCATCTTGCATCCTCATGTAGCTACATCCTACATTTTGCATTCCATCTCATCTTGCATTCACCCATCTTTTCTCTTGGAAGTCTAGTTATTTATCTCCCTTCCTTCCTTCTTTTCTTCCTTGTAATCTTTCAAGAAAATTACACAATGTTTATTCCTTGCATTATTTTCTCGAGGGGGCACAACCCCTTATTCCTCCAAATTCTAGCTTGGAGCATCTTATTTTCTTATCTTTGATGCCATGCCACTTGCGGCATCACATCAAAGAGGGGCAAAATGTAGACACCTAAAAATCCTTTAGAAAATAAATTATTTTTATTTTTTGAAAAACCCCTGATGACATCATCATTTGTTAATTAATTAATTATTTAATTAATTAATTTATTTTTATGTCATTAAATCCCTTTATCTTAATTAAAAATATTTAATTAAGAAATCCCTCCCAAAAATGTTTAAATCTTATTTAAACACCCCTATTTATTAATTATTTAATTAATAAATTGACCCAAAATCCAAAAAGCAAATATTTTATTTATTTTTTCCCAGAACGTTAGAAATGCCCTAAAGATCCTAAACCTCTTCTAGAATCTTCCAATCCCTCTTTAATTTTGATTAAAGGCTAATCCCATCACTTCCTAACCCTAATCCCAACTCAAAATATTTAATTAAGATTAAATATTTAATCCTCATGTTTATTAAAAATATTTTAATAAATATCCTCTAACCTAAACCTTTTGAAATAAATAAAAACTTTATCTATTTCCTTTAATCCTAGAAAGTCCTAAACTCTTCTAGAAAGTCTTCATCCTCATCCAAAGTCTAGACTCTTCTAGAAAGTCTTCATCCTTATCCCCTTGACTCAAACCCTAACCTTACCCCAAACTATAACCTTTCTTCCTAACCCAAGTCCTTCCAAAAGCCTATAAATACCCCCATTTCTAAGAGAAATCCATCCAATTTCTTTTCAAGTAATAGTAATCTTATAATGCCATTTTCATAGCTTAAAACTACTAATTGTTAGATTTCTTTATTTCTCTCAAGCTTTTTAACAAATCTTAGCATAGACTTAATGGATTAACTTAGCTTCATTATTGTTTATGCATCATCCTCACACTTATTTTGGGTTCTAAAATCTGTTTAAGCATTTAGTTTTGCATAAATATTTGAGTTCTTGAAGCCTTAGGGGAAATTTTGGGTGTTCTACCCAATATTGTGTCACTTTTTGGGGTTTTCATGAGTCTCAAATCATCTTAGAATGCATTAGAGTATGCTCAAAGTGATTAGAGAGCACACCCACATCCCCTTATGCAAGAGAAAATAAAAAAGTGCTTGGGTGCACCTGTTTAGGCTCAATCTGAGGTGGCTTAGCTTATAGTTTCCTTGTTTTGGATTTATTTCATGCTACACTAAAAATCTAATGTTTATTTGATTTGAGTCTTTCAAAATAGGATCCTCAAAAGCCTTGTCCACAGAGATATTAATAGATTTTTTTAAATTTTGTTTGTAGCGGAAGTGCAAGCAACAAATGAGAATGTTAGTCTACTCCAATAGTTGAAGAGAAAAATTAATTGTAAAAGTATAGATTATTTAATTGAAATGGATATGGAAAAATTGAGAGATTATGCTAAACAACCCATAATATTATGAACAAGGCATTGAATAAAAAGTCTAAGAAAATAATGAAACATTTTGATAATCTTGGTACACTTAAAAAAAAAAAACTATTATCAATTACACTTCTTAAAGATGAGTTAAAAGAGCCATTAAAATTGTTGGGTGTAGATGCAAGTTTGAAAAAGTCAAAATCATGTAACGTACAAAAGAATATTCTTGAAAGTGTTAAGGAAGGTTTGCATTCCATTGGGAAAACAAATCTATATCTGTAGATAGGTCCATTTCAAGAAGAGTGATACTGACATCTATTTTAAATAAAAACATGTCCCAAAGAAGACAAATTTCTTCATGTTCATATCATATAGGGTACAGTAGGAAGACAATGAAACATCATTTGAAAAGAAGAATCAATTTGGATGATACTACATTGGAAGGTAACTAGGCACTAATGTGTAGATAGCCTCGGTCTGATAGGATTAATGAAACAGTTAGGAACTTAGTTATGACATTTTGGAGTGATCATACTCGTCCACCAAATAAAAGAGATGTTATCAAGAAGAGGACTGGGTGTAAGGAATATTTCCAACACACAAAACATTAGTTGGAAACCACACAACATGAATTGTATCTCTCATTTTGTAACTCAAATCCTGACATTAAGATTGGACAAACAATGTTTGAAAGATTAAATCCATTTTTTGTAAAGATAAATAAATCTTTTGAAACTTGTTATTGTCGATATCATATTGAATTTGATTTCTACTATCAAGGGTTTAGAAAGATGATAGAAGAAAGTGGTGGTTCTCAAAATGATTTTCCTAAATGCCCAAGACAATTCATAGCATCAATCTTATGTAGCAAATCAATTGATCATGGAATACCTAAAATAGATTGCATAAGTGGAACTTTTCAAACATGTGGGGTTTTGGCTAAATTTTATTTGAGACTTGAAGATACTGACATGACAAGGATGGTAAAATGTAAGAGATAGAAGTACATAAAGTTTGAAACAAAAGTCGGGAAAGAATCAACAATGTTGGAATATGTAGAGGAGGAGATACCTGTTGCAACATTTATGGAGAATTTTCATAAATTGATTCAACCATACAGATGTCATATCTTTTTTGCTAAATGAAAAGAAAAATAGTTCCAAATACTAAAAGAAACTTTTCCAGTTGGAACAATTTTATTAGTTATTGATTTTCCAAAGAATTACTCTTTTGCTTCTCAAAAACAACTTCAAGTAGAATACTACTATATAGAGAAGGTCACTATCATGGTACATGTGTCTTATCGACATGCACACTTAGGTTTGCATGGTGTTGAAAGTACATATCAAGCATGGGTCATAAAGAAAGAATATCACTTTTACATTAGTGATGATAAAGAGCATGACATATTTTGTCAAGCATTATTTTAAGACATTTTTTGGATATTTGGAAAACAAAGGCATCAAAATTGAAAAGCATTTCATTTGGTCGGATGGATGTACAACACAATTTAAATTAGCAAGGCCATTTTATGCACTATGTAGATATCATCGATACAAAAATATACCACATATTTAGAGTTTCTTTGAGAGTGGACATGGAAAGGGAGAGCATGATGGTGCAGGAACTTGTATCAAATGTGATGCAGGAGCATCCTGGGTGATCTTGTGTAGACCTGCTATTTATGGAAACTTGCTATTTTTAGTAAGTTGGTCATACGATCTCAGAATGTTTTGATTTCACATATAGAGGTTCATCTCAGTCATATCATCCTTTCGGTAAAGTTTCATTGATAGATCAAGTCTAGTTTTGAAGATATTGAAAATTTTTAGTTTTGGGAACAGGGTACAGAAACTTTGAACTCAGTTTTGAAGGCTTTAGAGGCCCCGAATGAGGTCGAGTTTTTGGTTGAATGAAGCTTTCTTGATTCAAGTGTTGTAGAGCTCCTCGTGCCCTTTCCGAAATGGGGTTATAATAGTCAATCGGGTCAACTAGTGATGACTTATGGTCTTCGGAAGTTGAGTCACCTGAAATGGTAGAAAATAATTTTCCTTCAAAATTTCTGTTCGGGTTTCAAAAGTTATTTTGAGCCAACTTTGATGTAATAAATTGTAAAATAAAATAATTCTAAGTTTGGTCGGCCCTTTGGGCTAAATTTCTGGAACCTTCTCGGGCGGTGGAAATTGCCTATATAAAGAAGCCCCGTAGTGTTGTCTTAGGCAGTTCTGGGCAGTTCGGAGTAGTTCTAGGTAGTAGATCTGGGTAATAATTCGAGGCTTTGTCCTACAGGATATTGTAAGGGAATGCCCATGTGGCTTTGTATATTGTAATTCTGAAAGTTTGTAATTCCACATTTGTGGAGATAATAAGAAGCCAGTTTTCTATTCTTGCATATTGTTGTTGTTTCTCTATTTTTGTTATGTGTTTGTGGTATTAAGGGGAGCACCCTTCATCAAAATGTGCTTTAAGAAAGTATCAACTGGACTATCAAGGATATTGTATAAATAATTCTCATGATGTAGTTGAATGGTGCAAGATGCATTGTGTGGTGCCAAATCAGGATAACACATCATCATAATTGGATTGCGTCATACCATTTCAAGTATTCTAGGAGATATCAGGTATGAATTTAAAACATCAGTTGTTTTAGTTTAACTTGATGTACATTCTTTAAATTTATTGACCGTTGAATAATATGTTCATTATATAGATCTATATATATGATTTTAACTTGTCTTCGATTTTTATATGTGTGTCTCTATCAGGTGTTGATAAAAGATCAATCTATGGATGCAAGAGAGTAGACAAATCAATATCTCTACATTCAGTTATAAGTATAGATAGTAATGTGTGGTCATTCTACACTAGAGATTACTCATCCTTTTGTTATGACTTCATTTCTGAAAACTATGGCGAATGTATCAACCAAAAATGTGGATATATTAGTGAATGGAATCTGGTTCCACTACATGTTATGTATACACAAATGTTGAAGTTGAGGATGAAATCTTTGATGAAATTTCATTGATTTCTACTGATTATGAACATATTTAAGGTTTGGTCAAAATTGATACATGTACATATATATATAAATTTAAAGGATTCATAAACTCAATTCATAAATAAAGTTTGTTTAATTTATATTTACAGGTCAAATTAAAAGTTCACATTTTGCAGGACATATTTTTGTAGTAAAAGCAGAGCCTGCAAATGTGAAAGGTGTTAGTTACTATTTATTACATTGTAGCAAGGAGAGGATGAAGCTAACAAAGACTGAAACAAGCGATGAAATTATGTTTCCCATAGGTTAGTAGTGTATTTATGTTTCACCTATTAAACTTGAGTGAGCTCCAACTTGCAATGAAATTATACATTTTTTATGGTTAATTTCAAATCTATATATAACATTGTTGAACTTTTCTATGTAGGTTCAGTTGTTGGACAAGGAATATATAAACATGGGATTCATTTTATTGATTATCAACCTAACAAGGTTTATTAGTATAGCCATCTTGTAATTTCCACTATCCTATCTCTTCATCCAGTGACATGACATGGCATTCATAAGTGGAGACTTGATACTGATGACCATGAGAGAATATTAAATGTTATTTGAGAGAGAGATGAACCACTTGATGTGGACTAAATCACACATGAAATATTATTTGTACTAAATTTTTCATGGGTGAGACTGAAGGTTTTCTTAGCTCCATTCTTTCCTACCGGTGCCCATAGTGAATGGAGAAATTTTAAAAAAATTATAATATAATTGAAAAATGTCTTAAGGATATGATTTATTACTTATCTACCTAAATATGAATGTGTATTGAGTTCATGTTGAAATTTACTTTATAATTAAATTTTCTAGTTGATTAATTAGGTCATGTGGATATGAGTACTCTAACTTTGCAATATGAATACATGTACATTGAATTTGCATGTTACAATTTACTTAATTAGGATATTTTATTTTTATAATTGATTACATTAGGACACATGTTTTAAATATAAAATCTAAAGTACATCAACATTAAATTAAAAGTACATGCATATTATCGAATGCACAAATATAATTAAGATGATCAAACATAGGTCTCAATTATATAGCACATGTCATTTACATCATTCATAGCTCATAAACATGTAATCAAACATCAATCATAGAATCAAACATGTATAGATTAAAAATACATAGATCAAGAATTTGTATGTAAACACGTGTATATATATTAAGCATCAAATTCATATATAATCAAACATGTACATGTATAAATTAAACACATGTAATCTATTTAAAGTATTGAATTTACATTTATATATTAAAAACACATAGATTGAATACTTATATAAAAATCATGTTCATGTAGAATCAAACATGTATATAAATTTAAAAAGCATAGATTGAAAGTATGTAAGTTCATCACACATGCACACGTATAGAGTGAAATTATATAACATGTAGGAAACATCAATCATAGATCAAGTACTGTAAACATGAAACATATGGACCAATCATGTGTCAAACATTCTATCAAAAGGGCCTACAAACCAAATAATATCAAAGTGTACAATACATATTTCAATCGAAGCTAGAATCTAGAAATGAAATATAACATCAAACATGTATGTATGTAATATGTTTAGATCAAATATGAAAGTGGCTAGGACTCATCATGACAAATCCTCACTAAGCAGTCAGACCCAAAGTGACTATCATGCTATGAAGGATGTGTAAATACCTAAAGAGAAAGAGATATAAATTAATATATAAATGTACACATATTTTTAATTTTGATAAAATATTACAAGAAAACATGTTATAAAGTGTGTAAACACATAGTACATGTACACACATCAATAAATTAAAAAATCACATGTCCACTACTAATGTCATCATCGAGTGAGTCTCGATGACATACATGATCAGTGCTCAAAGAAGGAGTAACAAGAGGCATATCCTGGTAGAGAAAAAATATATCATACACACACACACACACACACACATGTATCTATACATTTGTGTGTGTGTGTGTATAATTTGAAAATTTAAAAAAAAAAAGTAAATTTACATGCTAGATGAAATATTGCAAATAAATAGCTTAAATTGTAACATTAACTATATAAACTAATTTATACCTGTGTAGATGGTGGCACCCGATAGTAATCGGAATCCCTATCCTCAATCCCATCAACCAAGATATCAAGATTTTTTTTGCATCTGGTCCAAGCTCAACTCTGCATCTACAACAAGAGTAGTTCACACACATCTCTCTAATGATGAATGCAATAGACTAACCAAAGAGATGCATGGAAGTTGTATCATCATCTGTTAGAAAATCTAGGTAACCCGTAGTGGTCATGTTGAAGTCAACATCGTCAAGGCCAATATAATAAAAGTAGTTTGCTACACTGACTAAAGGATATGTACGTTGTGCATGTCCCTCTGTAGCAATAGAGTGGTTAGTAGGTGGATCCTCATGAGCACTGCCACTATGGCCACAGTCTAGGTGAGGAGAAGGATGTGGTTGAATGTATCTGACAGGACCCGCATGAGCTCTAATATCTAATATGGGGATATCATGCTCTGCTTCTATAAATGCATATGCATCCAATAGATCCTTAGCCAAACTAGTCAATGTGACCCATGTCATCTTTCTTATAAGTCTCTCTAGGATAGAAAGTGAAGGGATGCCCATTGTAGTATACATGTCATGTGCAGTCCTACTAGAGGATGCTCCACCTAATGATCTAGAGTGTCATCAATACATCAAGTACTGACCAACCTGATCACTAGATATGGATGTGTCAGATACTACAATGTCCCCCACACTATCAATCACACCTCTAAGCTGGGTGCTATGAATAACATCATGTACAACATGACCCAATGAAGGAGCTATAATAGGTTTCCTATGACCGAAAATGGCCTTGTGTACTGGCCTCTAATGATTAGCTCACAAAAAGAATATCTATCAATAAGTCTACCATGATGATGTCCTAGATGTGATGGCAAATCAGTGTAATTAACGATGTGCAAAGTATAATGGAATCTAGTCATTATTTGGATAACGAACAAGAGAAGCTAGAAACTATGGGTATATGAATGCTGATATAATAGGATCCTAACACCTAGTAACCTAATATTCCTTCACATACTATATGTTTGCATAAGATGGGAAAGCTTCCCTTTTTAGGGTTGCTTTAGGCACTAAAACCTGTACCTCATTAAGAGAACGACTAGAGCCAACCTCTTGTCTCTTCCTGTCAAGTACAGCCTCTATAACATATGGGGCATAGAGAGTGGTACCATGAATGTCATCTCTAATATTAATCAAGCTAGTAAGTATGGATTGACATGTGCTCTTATAGACACTAGAGCTCTTCAGATTATTTATGGAATCTTGCAACTGTTCAATTTCTCTATTAGTGCGAGCAAATAGATCCTCAAGGGGAATCATTGCACCTTCCATGTGATGTGTAATAATATATCTGATAGATCTATATATGTATACCTGAAAGATTTTATTTATCATTAAATGAAGTTTACATATGTATTTTCCTAATTTAATAGAAAATAAAATGAAAGTACACATTTTGCTACATTATTTCAAAGTAAAATAAATTACATAAATTACATTTAAATATAAATAAATGTGTACTACATATATGTGCACACACACAGATGCATGTATATATACCTATGCACATACATTCATGTACGTGTGTGTATTTGTGTGTGTATATATATATATATATACACACATGTTGCACATAGATACATACATACATACATACATATACATACATATATGTGTGTGTGTGTGTGTGTGTGTATGTATGTATGAATACATTGTATGTGTATATATACATATGCATATATGTGCATGTGCACATATGTACATGCACATATATATGCATACATATATATACATATATGTATATATATATACATCATGTGTGCATATATATACATGCATACACATATATATATATACACACATGTACACACACACACACACACACACATATATACACACACACACACACACATATATAGTTGTACATGTGCATATATATATATATATACATACATACACATGTACCTATAGATGACATGTATACATGTATATGTACATACACATGTACATATCTATGACAAGTATGTACATGTATATGTACATACACATAGATATATATGACATGTATGTACATGTTATATGTACATTAACATACATACATACATACATATATATATATATATATATATATATATATATATATATATATATATATATATGTATGTATGTATGTATGTATGTATGTATGTATGTATGTATGTATATATATATATATATGACATGTATATACATATATATATGGCATGCATGTAGTACATATACATGTACATACATGTCATAGATATGTATGTTTATATGTGACATGTATACATGTATATATCTACATACACATACATATATATGACATGTATTCATATGTATATGTGTGTGTGTGCATATAGATGTATACACACATACACATATACATATATGTGTACATATACACATGCATATGTACACATATATATACATGTATATATATATATACACACATACATGTATATATACATACATATACATATATAGACATATAGAAATACATACATGTGTGTGTGTGTGTATATATATATATATATATATAAAAAAACATGTATATACATGTATATATATGTACAAGTATATATATACATATATATACATGTATATATACACATATACATGCATATATATACATATACATTTATATATACTGAATGTATATATTAAAAATAATAAATAATGCAAATAAAAAATAAAATACCTCATAAAATGATGCTCGACAGTCGAAAGCCCCACAACTTTCAACCCCAGCGAAACTATGAAAATGATAGTTTCAGTGGGGTTAAAAACCCCACCAAAACTTTTAGTTACTAACTTTTGATCGAAACTAAGCAAGTTACTTTCAATCGAAAGTAACTTTTGATCAAAAGTACAAAATTTCCATACTTTCAATATTTAAAAGTTAGTTACTTACGATCAAAAGTTGTTGCTACTTGCGATCAAAAATATGGTGGGTAATTTTCACGTATCACACTTTTTGGGATGAATTTGTTCCTCTGAAAAAGTGTAACCCACTATTGTGGGTTCACCCAATTGTCATTGTTGGAAAACTAATACATAGGTAAGAAGGTTTTAGCCATTGGTAAACAAGACACACAACAACTAAATCATTACACCCATCAGTAAATTATACTATTAGTAAAGGTTAGATGGGTAAAGGGAATATGTAAAGACCTATTGGCAATCATGACAAGTCAATAGGAGAAGAGAAGTGGTATAGATAAAAAAGATTTTCTATTAGTAAACTAGCAACTATCAGTATATAGGAATGCGAGTGGTGAAAATGGAAGACTATTAGTATAAGAAAAAAATTAAACAAGTGAAGTGGTGTACTACCTACCGGTTAGACAACAAATAGGTGACAGATAATCAATTTTGAGAAATCAATGAAATCAATCATAATTAAAGCAAATTCATTGAACTTGGACAAAAAGGAAAATGTACTACATAGATTGGAGAGTCAATTAAATTTTTTTATAGGGAATGATTAATATAATCTTATGATGATTTCAAGATCTGATTGGAAAATAAGAATAAAGCTATATCACACCTATGGAATGACAAACTGAGTTAGATCCAGTTGACGTGATGGAAGATTGAGGTATGTTGCAAAGGCACCCCATGAACACAAGGAATGCTCACTTGGAGGACCTAAAAAGAGAACATGAACTATAAGGTCATTGAAATAATGTGACATGGTCTTGGAGCCATTGGATTTAATAGGTGTAGATAGAAGTTGCAAAAAAATGAAATGTTGCATAATATGCAAAGATGTAAAAGATGTAATTTTTCAATATTTGATGTAATAGGCTTAGAGGGTTAAGGATAGGTCTATATATGATTTTAGGAGTTTTGATATGATGTTGAGGTCCTAAAAGGACAAAATCCAAAGTTATAGTTGCTTAGGTGTTTATTTAAATAAGTTTGAAAATTCAAAAATTTGAATGTAAATGGTCATTTGTCAATTGGAGGGAAACTCCAAAAATATGTTTAGTTTTTTAAGCTAGGGGATCTAACTATTTTAGATCAGTTGGGGAGGTTATTGGAGCTCTATATAAACTTTATAAGGGATGGAGAAAGGGAATGGAATAGAACAATATAGTTTGAGACCACATTTGTATGGACTATTCTAGTTTGAAGCAATAAAGTTTAGATTTATTGCTAGTTTGATATTTGTTTCGATGTGTAACTAACTTACATCCATTTATATGGTCTAGAGGAAGGACTTTTCAAGCATTTTTCAAGAAATTTTTAATCAATTCATTATTTTGATCTTCCATTTGAATTGATTGTTCAGTTTAAAGCATTGTTTTTGCATTGTTTAGAAAAGTGAGTTGAATGATCCATCCCCTTTATATATTTACTATCACTTGGGAATAGATCCTTACATTATATAATATCATTCTAGCCAAATGAAGACATGAATGAATGAATTTTCATAGGACAACATTGAATGAGTGGAGTTGATGGGGTTGAAGGGCAATAGAGTTTGGTGCATGGGTATAGCAGTAGGAGATATGCTCAAAGGAGGACCCTATTTTATGAAAGAATCCATTAGAGGATGTCAAATGGAAGGTGGCTTATCTTTTTTTTTAGTTGGTATAGTGTTGGAAAGCTGGACATTGAGCAAGCCCTAGATTTTAGGGGTTTTGGAGTCCAAATTTGGTGCTCTCACACTTAGAAGTGTCATAGGAGAAAATTTATTATAATTTCCTTGAATTGAAGTCAAATTAGAAATTTTTTGAAGAACTCAGGGTATGAAGTTGCGTTTTGAGCATAGTTGCTTTGGAAAAGTGGTAGTTTTAGCCCTTCAAAAATTGTCTCAGTCAACATGTTGAGAGGTCTGATCCACAAAACATGGGGTCAAGGTTAGGGTAAGTGATGAAACTTGGAAAAGGGTATCCAAATACCTAATTTTTTTGGTGAGTCTTTTGGGAAGTTATAAAAAAAACTATAAAATACAGTCACTGTTTTACTACTAGGATTGGGGATTAAAGGCCTAGGAAGAGAAGTTTGTCTTTAGGTGTAAAACCAATGAAAGGTATGAACTTGGATGCAGAAATTGTGATATTTAAAATATTTTGAGAACCTTAAGAGGATTAGAAAAACCCATCAAAGGAGTTAAATGTTTGGTTTATGGACAACCATGGAGCATGAAGCTTGGTTGAGTGACTGGAAATGAGTTGTGAGAGAAGAACTAAATATGTTGAGCCTAGTGGGGTAGAAGATGATGAATTTGACCATTGATAGGTCTAGTGTGTGGGTTGGGGCCTGTAATTCATCCTTTTTTGAAGGAAAAATAGGGTGTTGTTACAAAACAAAGTATAAAATTGACATTATCCTAAGAAGATTTGAAATCTACCTCTAGCCTTTGCATCAAGTGGTATCAGAGAACAAGGCAGTAGATTCTACTAGGTCATGTAAGATTGAGGGGTAAGAGTTCAATCTATCATGGATGAAGACTTAGGTACAAGGTACACTTAGGGGTATTCAAGGACCCAATGCAAGTGCAAGGGGAAGGTTTGCAAAGTTGTTATTTCTAGTGGTTCATTTTCTAATTTTGTTTCAGTTGAAATGGTTGAAACATTGAATTTGCAAAGGATAGCATAGGGATTGGATGTTGAAGACCAAATTGATGTGAATGAGTATGCCTATGTTCCTTTCACCATTAGATCATATAGTGATGTCATGCTATGTGATATTATTCCCTTAAGAGAGTGTGATATGATCCTTGGGAGGAAATGGAAAGTGGAGAAGCATACCCTACATGATGAAGAAGAGAACAAACACACCTTCATGAAGAATGAGAGAGATGGTTTTGACACTATTATAGGAAGATGAAGCAGCATGGAAAGTGTCTTGGAACACTAGTCTATTGGAGAGGATTGGATTCCTTAGACAAGAGGATCATGAAGTTTTAGAGGTTGAGAAGAAGAGTGCTTGAGAGAAAGACACTTATGAAGGAGCAGATGTGTAAGAGGGTCAGTTGGAGATACTAGTTGGAGAGAGAATGATGAGCTGTCTATTTGAAGGACAAGAGGAGAAGTCAAGTGTGAAGAAAAAAGGTGAACAATAGACAAAGGAGAATGAACCTCGGGGTACAAAGGTTCATGAAGAGATGAAGGTGATTGCAAAAGTTGTTGATGCTGAAAAAGAGAAGAGGTATGGGTCATATAAATGACAAAGAAATTTAGATTGGGACAGTCTTATGTACTTTGGGGGGTGCAAGGGATAGATTAATCCTTATAGAGATTGGAGGAGGGGCTAAGAAAGAATCCTTGAAGGTGGAAGAAGGTAAAGTGTTTGAGTTCCAAAGAGGATGGCATAATAGAGAGGAGTTAGTGAAGGTCTCAAGGGTGGGATGGACCACAAGAAGTGAAAATTTGAGGCTCTTGGATATAGAGTTGAAGAGGGAAGTCATAAGTTGGCATATGAAGGTGACAAAGAAGGTTGTTTGGAACATCAAGAGGCTATTTATAGAAAGGAAGTTGTTGAGGGAAGAACCTATTGAAGAGGTTCAAGAAGAAGAAGATGGTTTTGAAGAAGCCATACAAGATACTAAGTGTAGCAAGGAGATACGTTTACAAGGACTTGATGAATGGACATATTTGTGGAAAGAGTTTGAAGACATAGAGTATGAATGTCAAAGAAAAGTTGGAGCATTGGAAGAATTCCAAATTACAAGACACATGGATGATGAGGATGAAATAGTAGTCTCATAGGTAGACACCAAGATGGAGGAAACAACAATGAATGGTCATGAGGAGACCATAGTGACATATTTTTTTCCTAGAAGGGAGATCTTACATGATGAGAGTGAAGTGGGTGACCAAGTGAATGAAGTAGTGAATCAAATATATGTTTTGGTGCAGATGGAGGAGTGGATATTTTTTTTACTAACCCTTTTGTTACAGGATTGTAGGGGTTTTATATGGATGGTTATGTTGAAGTAAACCATGAAGACATGGAGATGCATGATATAGGATTGAGCACTTGACATGAGTTAAAGTGGAGGAAGGGTAGGTACAAGAAGCCACCAAGGAGAAGACAAATTTTTGTTGTAGATTATAAGAAATTAGTTCCAAAGAATTGGAAGACAAGGAAGAGGACAGTGGGATCCAAAGAGACTTGGATTCTTTTCAACCTCAGGAGTATGGTGTAGGGGCACTCCATGAACACAAGGAAGGATCACTTGGAGGACCAAAATGGAGAAAATGACCTGCAAGCTAATTGAAATGATGCAACATGGCCTTGGAGCCATTGGATGTAATAGGTGTACTTGGAAGTTGCAAAAATATGAAATGTTGCATAATATGCAAAGATGTAAAAGATATAATTTGTCAATATTTGATGTAATAGGACTAGAGGGTTAAGGATAGGTCTATAGATGATTTTAGGAGGTTTTATATGATATTGGGGTCCTAAAAGGACAAAATCCAAAGTTATAGGTTCTTACGTGTTTATTTAAATAAGTTTGAAAATTAAAACATTTAAATGTAAATGGTCATTTATCAATTGGAGGGAAACTCCAGAAACATGTTTAGTTTTATAAGTTAGGGGATCTAACTATTTTAAATCAGTTGGGGAGGTTATTGGAGGTCTATATAAACTTTGTAAGGGATGGAGAAAGGGAATGGAATAGAACAGTGTGG
The DNA here is from genome assembly GCA_027943335.1 of Chamaecyparis obtusa. Classification (NCBI taxonomy): domain Eukaryota; kingdom Viridiplantae; phylum Streptophyta; class Pinopsida; order Cupressales; family Cupressaceae; genus Chamaecyparis; species Chamaecyparis obtusa. The sequence goes on along the minus strand of BSBK01001152.1, from coordinate 1,875,331 downwards.
TCTTAGACCACATTTGTACGGACTGTTGTAGTTTAAAGCAATAAAGTTTAGATTTCTTGCTAATTTGATATTTGTTTTGATGTGTAACTAAATTAAATCCAATTGTATCATAGAGAAAGGAATTTCCAAGTGCTTTTCAAGAAATTTTTAATCAATTCATTATTTTGATCTTCCATTTGAATTGATTGTCCTGTTAAAAGCATTATTTTTGTATTGTTTAGAAATGTGAATTGAATGATCTATCCCCTTTATGTATTTAATATCACTTGGGGATGGATCCTAACATTGTATAATATCATTCTAACCAAATAAAGGCATGAATGAGTGAATTTTTACAGGTCGGCATTGAATGAGTGGAGTTGATGGGGTTGAAGGGCAATGGAGTTTGGTGCATGGGTATAGAAGTAGGAGATCTTTTGAAAGGAGGACCATATTTTATGAAATAATCCATTAGAGGATTTAAAAATGATGGTGAATCACCTTTTTTTGAGTTGGTATAATGTATGGAAGGTGGACATTGAGCAAGCCCTAGATTTTAGAGGTTTTGGAGTCCAAAATTGGTGCTTTCACACTTAGAAGTGTCATAAGAGAAAATTGATTATAATTTCCTTAGATTGAAGTCAAATTAGAACTATGTTGAAGAAATTGGGGCATCAAGTTGATTTTTTAACATAGTTTCTTTGGAACAATGGTAGTTTTAACCCTTCAAAAACTGTCTCAGTCAGCATGTTGAGAGGTCTTGTTGAAAATACTTGGGGTTGGGGTTAGGGTATGTGATACAACTTTGAAAGGGGTATCCAAATAACCTTTTTTTAATCTTTTGGGAAGCTTAAGAGAAAACTATGAAATACAGTCACTGATGTACTACTAGGATTGGGGATTGAAGGCCTAGGGAGAGTAGTTTGTCTTTGGGTGTAAACACAATGAAAGGTATGACCTTGGATGTGGAAGTTGTGATATTTGAAATGTTTTTAGAACCTTAAGAGGATTGGGAACACCCATCAAAAGAGTTAAGGGTGTTGGGATGTTTGGTTTGTGGACAACCATGGAGCGTGAATCTTTGTTGAGTGATTAGGAACAATTTGTGGGAGAAGAATTAAATATGTGAGCCTAGTGGGGTAAAAGATGATGAATTTGACCATTGATAGGTCTAGTGTGTGGGTTGGGGTATGGAATTTATCCTTATTTGAAGGAATAATAGGGTGTTGTTACAAAACATGGGAGAAAATTATTGACATTCTCCTAAGAAGATTTGAAATTCACCACTAGCCTCTGCATCATTTTCTATGAATTAATTAAGAGTGTAATAACACATTCAAATGGATTGGAAACCCTAAAATAGTCTTACATCTCATGGTGGATATTGTTTAAGAAGAATAGAGTTGGTAATTAAGAAAGAGTTGAAGGAAGTTGATAAGAGTTGGAAGTTGAAAAGAATTGGTGCAGAATCAAGGTGTGATCATAGAGTTGATATCAAAGAATTTGCAGAAGGATTGAATGACTAGATACAAAGCTTAAAGGATCTAATCAAGCAATGAAGAGTAAAAACTACAAGTCAAATTTCTTGTTGTATTCCTAACAGTTTTCAACAAGTTCTAAAATCCTCTAACAAGGTAGTCTTTGATAGGACTTTGATGTAAATCCCTTAACTGGGTGAACACTATAATGGTTGGATAAAATTCTTTAGTAGGATAGTTTGTAATAGAACTTATAGATACACTTAACAATGTATCAGTCAATTTTAATAAGGTGAGTCACTTAGAAGGTGACAATTATAGCTCTTAACTGGGAAAAACTATTTACTGTAGTAAAGAGTTGTAGGTGTCATCCCTACTAAAGTTTTTCCCTCTAACCAAGGGTTTCTACTATATGAAATTAAGGTGTTGTGTGTGTGCATGGATTGTTTATAATTTCATTGTATTGATACCCTACATTTCAGTTACATACATTATTGTTGTGAAATCTTATTTTTCTACAAGTTAAAGGTTGTCAATTTAAATAGGTGAATTGTTATAGTACTAATTCATCCCCCCTCTTAGTACCTATTATTTACAACAATTGGTATCAGAGCAAGTGTTCTCTAGAGGGATGTTTAACAACTTGATAATAGATTTGGGGAAATGGAAAAGTATAGGAAGGAGAGAAAATTGGAGGATGCCTTAGAAGTAGAAAATGAACAGATACAAGATCTGAAAGATAAGCCAAAGGTCTCTTTTGCAAAAAGAAAGGAACTGTCAAAGAAGCTAAAGATAAGTCTTGACAACATTGAGAAACTATCAAAAGGAAGTGTTAATTCAGAAGAAGATGATGTAGCTATCTATACATATCATTTATTTTGAGTTCTAATTATGTTAAGATTTTCATCTCTAATTTCTTTTATTAAGTATGTCTATTTTTTGTTAAAACTAATGTATAGTGTTTTGGGCATAGATTTTAGCTCGTTTGTCAAATTTTGAAACAGGTTACTTTTTTAGAAACTAGACTTCATTCTACACACTTTTTTTTTTTAAAAGAAGTTTTTATTTTTTATTATTTTTCAATGATTTCTAGGGGGAGCACACACAAATTTCACATTTTTCAAGATGTGTACACTTTAGAATTTGTGAAAAAATCATACATTCATCAAAAAATTAGGAGAAAAATATAGGATGAACTATGTGGTGTTAGATAACTTCTCCTTGAAGTGATTTAAAAAAATTCAAAAAAAAAGGTTTACATTTTAGGGAGAGCACACCAAACACTATGTTATGTTTTTTCATAAAAAAACATGACTACTTTTTGTCCTCCTCCTTTTTGAAGGCCTTAATCTCCACCATTTTAAAAATAAATTACTAGTTTAAGAACTAGATTGAAAGTACTACAACTCTTTTTGTTGTCGCATCTTAAAATTTTGAGTCTAACTATCTTCAATTTCTCATCGAATTTTAGAGTTTGCTGATTTTAGAAAAATTGGCATCTAATACCCCATTTCTGGCCCCCCATCTTTGTACACTTACCCTTGTGTAAATATGTTTATCTCTCACATGGTCGACCTAGTTTTGGTTTTGGATGATCAAGTTGATATATATTGGTGTGTGATTATTTGAGTTTGGTATGGATTGACATGTATTTTATGTCAATCAAATGTGAAGTTAATTTGATGTAAAAATGGAAGATCAGAAGTGTGAGTGTTTGAGATTTATGAAGTTTATTGCACCGGTTGATCAATATATATCCTGTATCTTTTAATTCATTATTTCCCTATGCCTACTAGAAGTTAGTGTGCTCTTTGGGCAGCTTGTGCCTACCTATATCTTGCTCTTGGGTCACGAGTCTCATTTTTGCATTTCCTTTGTATCTTTCCCTAAGGTTGTGTGCCTTAGCATTTAAGTCATTTTTTTGAACAATGAGCTCCTTGGTCTTTGGCCTAAATATTTATAATATGCTATTCATATAGTAAATGTGATTCTAATGGTTTTCCACATAAAAATATAGTGTCCATTTATTTGTGTTGTCATTGCAATATCTTTAGTTTTTGTAAGATATTTATTTTAATTTGATGTCCTAATCTCATAGCAATAAGTAAAGTTTGGTGATGTTTTAAATATTTTGTATGATAATTTGATAAACATTTGAAAAAAACAAAAAACTCATTGACGTGGATCTACTTGATATAGGAGCACAAGCCATAGGTCGAACCTCTTTGGCTAAGATTCAAGGACCAAGGAGCATCCATCCTACCAAATTCATTGAGGCATGATCTGAGGCTCAACCCTTACAATGTCAAAGCCTTGCACTTAGCAAGACTTGATAAGTTTGCATTAAAAAATAAAATAATTATTTATCATTATATATATAAATAAAATATAGAATTATTATTCACTATTTCATATTCTATCCATTAAGATATCTGTAGTTGAATTGCCATACCTAGGAAGTCTACATCAATATTTGTAACTTTCTTCTTGCATTTACACAAAGAAATCTCCACAAAAATTATTGTACTCTTCTACAACAACATTGTCTTTTCAAGATATATGACAGAATTTAAAAATAAATATAAATAGAATGGAAGGTACAAGAAAAAATGGAAGCAAATAATTTTTTTTATGGTAGCATCTTGAAAATATCTATGATAATATTTTGTATACTTACAATTGGGAAGCAAGGTTACATGGAAGATAATGTAGTAGTTGAGGGCATTCTAATAGTTGTTATAGCATTTGTTGATTTAATGTCCAATATTTTTAACAAAATCACACAAATATTTATGAGTGAAATTGTTAGTGTTGATGATGACTAGGTACCATAATTGAATGAAATGTATTCCTTAGATCTACAATACAAAAAGTCAACAAATCTTGTGATGTCATACTAGTTCACCGATAAAACATGACTTAGTGTACAAGTATGGGTTTCACTTTTTTAAGGGTGTTTTTTTGACACCTTGACAAAAAATATGTTGTTCTAGCATCATATTTGATGATATTTCCTTGAAACCTTAGTTATAAGAGGACTTGCCAAATAACTCATCATAAAAAATGTGAGAGTTATTTAAAATTTCTACATAAAACTTTGAGAAGTGTGAACTAAGAGTGTTCAACTAATAGATCCTCTCCTCTAACAAACTTCAGAAAAAACTTAAAGAAGATTCATTATCCTCCTTAATCCAAACTTCTCTAAGTCATATTCAATTCTTTGATTTTAGAATAAATTATAAGGCCCCAAAGACTTCATTAGAATTGAGGGGAATTCAAAAAGCATGGTTAGATGCTTACATACAAATCTGATTAGCTTTCTTTCAATTCATATTTGAAGTTGAATGCAATCTATGTTACATACAATTTATAAGTTTTCAAACAAATTAAATACTTAACATCATGTCTTTTTTTTTTTTAAGCAAGTCTTTAGTCTTTCCTAGTCTACCAGGATTTTGTGGTAGGAAAAGAGTGAAAAATTCCATTATAGAGGTTTGATTGGTTTAATAGGTAAAGATAAACCTTATGAATGTAATAAGGTAATTATCTATTATTTTTTAAGTTTTGATATAAAATTGCACATGATTATTTAACTATTGAATGAGATGATGTTTATGTAGAGTTTCGTGATTTGATGGTTGTTTTTTATAAAGATTGTTTTGTTTTCTAGAATTATCACTTTTTTTAATTCAATATAGACAATCTAACTTAAAAATGTGATCTACAACCAGTTAGATTCTATTATTTGAATCTATATATTTCAACATTTAATTATATTAATGACATTAGATTTTAACAATGTATAATGTTGATTATTATTATTTCTAGATTCAATTGTATAAAAGTTTTTTAACATTTTAAAACATGAGAATATTTTAAAATCATATAATGATTGACCAACAATTAGTAAACAAAAGATGAATTTTGTGCACTGCTAACTTATTTCTGTGTATGAAATCGCAAACATAGAAGAGTAAATCTCTAACGGTTCATGGTTTGCAGTTGGAGTTCAATCTACGAGTCTATATTTAGAACAACTTTGAAGGAGGATTGATACTGTTCTGTAAATCTCTCTGTGACAGAAAGAGGTGTTTTGATAAAGAAGCCTACTAATTTTTTCCCTGCAAAATCGGTCTAACATATTTCTAACCTTATTTTCTTGTCTTGTATTTGGATTTGTATTTCACAAAACCAACTGAAAATTCCTGCAAACCATTTGTTACAGCGATTAAATCTATAATGTTGATTTGGTTAAAGTCCTTGTTTTTCTGGACGCAATCATAATGGGTACAAGGTACTCGAAGGAATCTCTGACCATATTTACACTAAATGGAGAAGCGAGGCATTAGGAAATCTCTAAGGCTTAATTCACTTTGGAAGTCTTAGATGAAAGAGTGAAATATACCATTTCATTGAGAGTGGTCCACATACATCTACGTCGTGGTGCGTAATTTGAACGTTTGTCCTCTATCAATTATGTGGTTGAGCGAATGGCATAAAGTCTACCAATTTCTAGAGACCATTGAAAAAAGATTATTATAGTTAATAGATTTGAAGTTGATTGAACTCATCAGATATCAAGTTTTGTGGAGTGAAATTGTGTTCTTAATGATTTTGATAGAATTTACACTTTGACTCTGAGTTAAAAAAATTCATCCTAAAACTCACAATCCCATTTTAAATAACTAAATAATTTTATAAATGTGACATAAACATCCTCTTAAAAACAATAATTATTAAACAAATTCCTTCAATAGCTTAGCTTTCTTCTTGTTCTTTACCCTAAAACTCAGTCTGAAACGAGTCACGTTACATGTGTAAAAAGAATAGCTATTAAGTACATGATATACAGATCATCCATTAAATATCATAAGTAGAAAAAGTTAAAAACAATCCTTCCACTTTTCATCAAATAATTTGGAACAACTATCCTTATTTTAAGTTTGAAATACCATTACAAAAAGTATCTGAATACTTAAAATCGATCGAACATCTGAAATAAATCTACAACATCCTACTGCACAACATTGGTTTTAAGTTCTGATTTAATAGTTGAATTACATTATAGAGCATGGATTGGAATCAATTACATTCATATCTTCAAAAACCCAAACATTACATCTTGGACAGCTTGTAGCAAGGTTGTCCTCCTTTTTCTTCTCTCCATCCTTGTCCTTCTCTTCGCTTTTAGGAGGTCCAACGCTTATAATTTGTGCTCTTTTCTTGAACTTTCTTATTTTTGTAGTAACTTCTACAGGATCCACTTCTCCAATTACAGTGAGAGTGTTTGCAGATCCATCAACTTTTATAGACTCTACCCCTGTAATGTTTGTATACCAAACCACTGTGAAGCATGTAATTATATATTCACACCAAAACATTAAAAGTGTTGCAAGCCAGACACTCCAACTTAGATATCCTAATCTAATAGGAAGTAAAGTTCAAGGGAAGAATTTATCTTTTTTTTCATTTAATAATTATAATCTTTTAAGATCAAACATTTTAACAAGTTAGATATAATTAAAAACAAACAATCATTTATCATTTTGTATAGATAATATATATAAAGTATAGTTGACTGTGAGAATCTAACCCTTAAGAATTCTATTGGTAAAACTATGGGATGCCATACCTGGGATATCTGCAGCAATCTTCATAACTTTTTTCTTGCATTTGTAGCAGGAAATCTCCACAGAAACTACTGTACTATTCTGCAACAGCACTGTTTCTATAAGATATTTGAGATGGAATTTAAAAAGAAATAGAAATAGAATGGAAGGTATAAGATAGAATCGAAGCAAATGCAAACCTTCATGGCAGCAGCTTGAGAATATCTATAATCAGATTGTGTATATCTACAACTGGGTGAGAGGATAAAGCAAGGCTTTAGAGACAACTAAGACAAGATTCATTGTCTTCCTTTATCTTGACTTTAAGCCTAAAGTCATGTTCAACCCTTTAGTCTTTAAACAGGTTCTAAGGGGCCCAAAGACTTCATCAGAATTCAAAGAGCTTGGTGAGATGTTTACGTACAAATCTGGTTAGCTTTCTTTCAATTCATATTTAAGGTTGAAAGTAATCTATTGTTTGAAATTTTCAAATATTTCAAATACTGTCCTTAGTCTTTTCTAGTGTTGCAAGATTTTGTGGCAGAAAATTAAGTGGAATTCAAAGAGCCTGGTTAGATGTTTATATACAAATCTGGATAGCTTTCTTTCAATTCATATTTGAGGTTGAAAACTTGAAAGTAATCCACGTCACTTACTATTCTGAAATTTTCAATCATTGAAAATAGTTAACGTGTCTACTTTTTCATGTTTTATGTCTTTCTTAGTCTACTAAGATTTAAGATTTTGTGGTAGGAAATAGAGTGGAAAGTTTCATTGGAGAGATTTGATTTGGTGGTTACTATTTTGAATATCATTTGATTTAATAATCAAAGGTGAATTTTGACCAATAAAAATAAGATAATTTTTTATTATTTTTAGTCTTATATAAAATTACAATTGACTATTTGTAATATTGTTATCAGAATTCAACTGCAGAGTTTTTCAGTCACACTCATTGACCCAGAAAACATGAATCAATGAATTTGACTTGAAAACTACATACTTGAATTCTGATAACAATATTACAATTTAATTTGATGATTATTTTTCTTATTATTTTGTGCAACTTTTTATTCTTAACTTTAATTCTTAATTATATTAATGACATCTGATACTTAATATCCACTATAACTTATTATAACTATTTCTGACTTCAATTGTTTGAATTTTTTAGTTGAAACTGCATTCCATTGAATGATACAATGCATAAAAGGGAGAAAAATTCCATACCATTCATCCAAAATTTGCCCATTTTAAGCAATTTTGAAGAAAGGAAAAACAGACCTCCATGTGAGGTGGGCCATTTCAAAGTTCTTGCGAAAATTGAGCTTTGAATGTGAAGGAAAGTCTGAGTAAACTACCAATCACTTACGATTGCCTTCTCCAAGACGCTAGAAAATGTGTAAGAAGAATTCTCAGCACATTTTACATCATATTCAAGGATGATGACAGCTATTAAAAGTTGTCTTACAGTCTTAACTGAAAATTGACAGGACTGTTGTTTTTTATTGGGTTTCATTGTTTTGTGTGGTTGGTTTTATAAATCAAGGTTTAATATTTTCCTTGTTCCCAGTTTGACTACTATGCATTTTAATGTTTTATAGAGTTCTGCCTTTCTTTTAAGTCTCACGTTCTTCTTGTTTTTCGAGTTTACCTTTATATAGTGGTTTTTTTTTATAGATTTAATCTACAACTAATATTCTAATCTATAATCTTTTAATAAAAATGTTTTAATGCAGTCAGTAAAAATAAATATATATATAAATTATCTTATTTATTTTTTATTTTTATAAAGGTAAATGGAAGGATTTTTAAAAGGTTCATTATATATTATTGAATAAAATTGATAATTTGTTAAAGTCTATTTATAAGAAAGAATAATAGTAAGAATCTAAATAATACTAAGAATGAAAAGCAACAACAAATATTTGACACCACAATAAAATTAATTAAAAAATAGTAAGTTTATGACATATTGTTCAAGAATTAAAAGAGATGAACAAAATTGAGGTAGTATATAACCAAAATGTTTTTAGGAGCACTAAATAACCCCTTCTTGTTGGAAATAACCCACACTTGGGCGGATTATGGGCTAGCCAGTAGGGCCTAGTAGCTAGTTGGTACAGCACACCAACAACAAATGGAAGGTCCTAGATTTGAGTACTAGCTAGTTTGAATGAGCAACAACTCAACAAGTGGTATCAAAGCCAAGCTAGGAGCCCCAAGCATTTGCAATGTGGCTTAAGAGGACATGCTAGAAATAAGTTAAACTTGGACCAAGGATGCATTAACCAAGATGGCCAATAGCTCAGTTGGTAGAGGAATCAAGTAGTGAATGGAAGGTCTCAGGTTTGAGATGGTCCAAATGAGCAACTATTTAACACTTTTGCCGATTCCTTGAAGCAATTTTCCTTTCTAGTTACTTTCCAATTTTTTTATTGCCACTCTTAAATTAGAAGTATATGAAGGGTAGCTAGAGAGCCTCTGTCTCTCCAATACTTTTTTTCTTTATTTGGTTGCTTGACATCCATATTTTATTCAAATTATTGGAGATATCAAAATCTTGGATTTCCACCAATTCCCTACTTTCCTCAAATTGCCTCTCCCTACAACCCAATTTGGTAATGTTTTTTGAAGAGAAATAGTTGAACTCAACCAAAGACAATTTACCGTTCTCATTATTGAGTATGTTCATGATCATTGTGGGCCAAAATAGGCTCTTAAGTGGCAATGAAAATTTTAAAAAACAAAGTTAGGCAACTTAACATGAAAATTTGAATAGGTTATCAGCATTATTTCAAAAATATGTAAGTACTAAATTTTGAGGAAAATAAAAAGTAGATGTATGTCTTACCGTCATAAGCACAATAAAAACATTAAAAAAATGACTCTTTAAATATAAGTAGAGGACACATCTTTGGATGTGACACATTTTTTGTATTTTTTTCCAAGTAAAACATTAGTTATGAAATTTTCACAACTTTTTAAAAGTGTAAAAACTTATATGTCTAGCTACTATAACATGGTCAAAACTTTATGAATTTTTTTTTTAAAAAAAATCCTTTATTAAGCAAGCATGGAATGTGACACATCTTTCAAATTTTAAAAATGTGAAACTATTTGAAAGTTATAGATGTTTTTCAATCATCAAGATTTTAGTCATAATGCATGTAAAAAATTAAATATTTATATCTTAAATTTAAAATAAATCATTATTTATATCGGTGGAAAGTTAAAAGTTTACTTAACAAAACCTTTTGATTTCATGAATTTAGGGTAAAAAAAGTTGTCAACCACGTGGATGGAGTCTAGAAAACCAAGAAGATATTGAAAACATATTTTTTGTGTTGACTTTCTAGGTTTTGCATCCCCAAGCCAAATCCCATAGCGATCCTAAGGCAAAAATGAGGGGGGAGGGGGAATTTATGTGAGAAAAATAGTTATCTCTTAGTAATGAATATTCATTTTCTAACTATTATAAATAGATATTTGATTCCTCAATTTGTTTTTTATTTTTAAACATATGTTTTCAAAATGGATATCCATGTTTCCAAAATAGATATCCATTTCCAATATTGATATTTGTTTTTTTGTTTTTTTTTGGCAAAAGTGGGCAAGCCACTGAATATATTTATTAAATAAAAATCTGATTTAAAAGCTCAATCGGGAAAGAATTAGTAAGAAAACTCAGAATCGTCGCAAAATACAAAAAGTATATACATCAACATTTACAATAATACCCATACTGAGGATACCTAAATACCCTATTTACAATTTGGAGATAATACTTCCTCCAAGTAAGAAATCATTCATTGGGCAACCAAAAATCCAAAATTGACCTATCCTTAACAAACTATGGAGCTCATTCCTCCATTTCTACACACTCAGCTGATGGAGGAAGAGAGATAACCGATAACACAATGTTGTTAATGAATAGAACAAAACAGAGTAGAAACAGAGTAGATTGACGCTCAAAAATAATAATAATTTTATATATTAATGCCAAGTTTTTTAGATTTACAGAGAGCTGCCAAATGCTCACACTATCGTACATTTTTCTGCAAAAATAGAGAGTATATTTTCCTTTCTACAGAACAGAGAACTTTTCCCCCTTTTTCTAAAACATACAACCTCCGGGAAACATCTAGAACAACCTTGAATATGTCCGATTAGAAGAAATGTCAAAGAGAAAAGAATAGTATAAAACTAAAATTAAATGCGGTAGGTAGCTGGTCGCATGATCGCAAGAGTGAAAAGAAGGTCTTGCGATCATGCGATAAACCAAAAAGTGAAAGCCCAGGCAGTTGGGGAAGTTAAGGAAAAGGACAGGGAAGATTAAAAGGTGCCCTGATGGCATCCACGTACTTCAACACTCCCCCTTAATCTTCACTGTTATGTATGTTTGCAATACCGATTTCTTCCCGAAGATGTTCAAAAACATTCTTTGCCAGTTGTTTTGTGAAAATGTCAGCTAGTTGTTTATTGGACCTGCAAAAATCAAGATGAATGTCACCATTTTTTACCAATTCTCTTATAAAATGATATCTAGTATCAATATGTTTGCTCCGTTTATGAAATACATGATTTTTAGATAAGGCAATTGCTGAATTGTTATCACAGTAAATTTTTGTAGATTCTTCTTGATGATGCCCCAAATCTGAAAGTACTCTCCTCAACCAAACTGCTTGACAAGATGTTGATGTGGCTGCTACATATTCTGCTTCAACTGATGAGAGGGTGACAATTGGTTGTTTCTTTGATGCCCAAGAGATAGCACCGGAACCTAGATGAAAAAAATATATGGAAGTGCTTTTTCTATCATCCATGCTACCTCCCCAATCACTATCTGTATATCCAATCAGCTTGTAATCATCTAAACAAGTATACAAAATTCCAAAATTCTTTGTTCCAGCTATGTATCTCAAGATTCTTTTTCCAGCTTTCCAATGTGACTCCTTTGGTTTCTCCATGAATCTAGAAATAAGACTAACACCAAACATAATATCTGGTCTTGTAAAGGTTAAATACATGAGGCTGCCCACCAATCTTTTAAATAAAGTTGCATCTACACTTGGACCTTGATCATCCTTACTAAGCTTCAAACCCAATGCAACTGGTGTAGGGGCTGAATTCACATTTGTCATCTTAAATCTTTTCAACAATTCATTAGCATACTTGGTTTGACATATGAAGATTCCTTGATCATTTTGACTTACCTCCATGCCAAGAAAATATCTCATGAGGCCCAAATCATTCATATCAAATTCTTTTTTCATGGCTACCTTGAATGTGTTAGATTGCATATTACCTATGAATATCAAATCATCTACATACAAACAAACTATCAAAATTTCTCCTTCATCATTCACTTTGATATACAAAGTCGGTTCATTACCACACTTGTTAAAGCCATTGTTCACAAAATAAGAATCTATCCTGCTGTACCAAGCTCTAGGAGCTTGTTTCAAACCATATAATGCCTTTTTCAATCTACATACATTATGTTCTTCTCCCAAAACTTCATAACCAGGTGGCTGATTTACATACACTTCTTCTTCCAAAATACCATTTGCCACTAGTCGTGCCTTGTGGTTTGCTACTTTTCCATCAACATCATACTTTGTCTTATAAACCCATTTAATTCTAATCACATCATTGCCTTTAAGAAGTTCTACTAGATGCCAAGTTTCATTCTTTTCTATTGACTGAATCTCTTCATCCATGGTTGTAATCCATTTGTCTTCTTTTATGGCTTCTTCAAAATAAATTGGATCAGCTTGTGTTAAAAATGCAAAATCACAACAAAAATCAGCATTTTTAGCTTCTTGCGTTTCATCATAAATCTCCCTAAGACTTCTTGTCTTCTTTGATATGTTTATAGACCTAGACCTTAAAGATCCAAGTGTTGGATTAGAAGATTCACTGTTGTTATTACTTGTTTGAGTAGTGGGATTTGGAGTGCTAGGTCTTGAAGGTGTTGTAGGAGCATTTGCTTGTGTAGAGGATTTGCAACCTGAATTTCATCTTCTTCATTCTCTTGTAGAACACTAGGTGTACTTGTATTTATTTTATCTATGCTTCCATCCCATGCCTCTTCTTCAACAAATTCAACATCATGACTTATTATAAGCTTCTTTGTAATAGGATTGTATAGCTTATATGCCTTTGAATGTTCACTATATCCCACAAATATGCATTTCTCTCCTTTGTCATCTAATTTTCTTCTCAACTCTTGAGGTATCAATGAGTATGCCACACATCCAAAAACTCTCAAATGTGATATGTTATGCTTCCTTTTGCTCCAAGCTTCTTCTAGTGTTTTATTTATCACTGCTTTTGTTGGACACCTATTCAAAATATATACCAAGCATGCAACTGCTTCAGCCCAATATTCATTTGGTAAGTGTTTTGCCTTGATCATACTACGTGCCATTTCCATGATTGTTCTATTCTTTCTCTTTCCTACTCCATTTTGTTGAGGGGTATACCTTGCTGTAAATTATTTATTTATGCCATTTTATTTGCAAAAATTCTGAAAATCAGTTGAAACATACTCTCCACCTTGATCGGTTCTCAATATTTTGATAAAATAACCACTTTCTTTTTCAACCTTTGCCTTGAACTCTTTAAAAATAGAAAATGTATCAGATTTGTACTTCAAAAAATAAACCCATACTTTTCTGCTGAAATCATCAATAAATGTTATGAAATAAAGTTTTCCACTCATGGAAGGTGTTTGCATAGGCCCACAAATGTCTGAATGTACTATCTCAAGTGGTTGTTTTTCTCTATATGACTCCCCAACTGGAAATTATTTCCTATGTTGCCTTGCCAATATGCAACTCTCACATGTTGTCTTAAGTGGCTCTATTTTTGGCAACCCATATACCATTTTCTTCTTGTATAACAATTGCAATCCTTTGAAGTTTAAATGCCCAAGTCTTAAATGCCATAGCCAAGATTCATTTTTGTATGAGGCTTTAAAAGCTATTTCAGCAACCTTTTGCAAACCTTGTGGCTCTATCATTAATTCACTTTGAATTTTTAATGGGAACATCCTATTCTTTGTCATTTCAACTTTTGCAATCAGCCTATTGCTTAGTTTCTTGTCTAGGATCACACATTCACCATTCTCAAAATATATTCTATATCCTTTTTGTACCAATTGCCCAATACTTATAAGGTTGTGTTGTAATCCGGGAACATAGTATACATCTGAAATATGCATCTCTTCACCTTGTTTTGTTTTTATGTTAATTGACCCTTTGCCCATAGCTAAAACTCTTTGATCATTTCCCAATTTTACTTATGATTTTACTGAATCATCCATTGTTGCAAACATCTCCTTCTTACAACCCATGTGGTTACTACACCCACTATCTAAGAACCATAGTTCTTTGGAGCTTTCTTGTGCTACATTACATGCTATCAATATTGTGTCTTGTTCACTATTATTTGATTGATTTTCATTTGTAAAATGTGTCTTTTTCTTATTCAAATCATAATGCTTTTTCCTACATTCTGATGCATAATGCCCAAATTTCTACAATAATGACATTGGATATTGGATTTATCATACCTTTCTCCTTGATGATGACTTTGAGAGTGACTGCTCCCACTTCCTCTTGTTGATGTAGAATGGGCATGTGGGTTTGATGGTGGTCTTCTACTTTCAAATTGTGAGTTTTCTCTTCCTCCTCTTGATGAAAAATGTCCTCTGCCCTGGCTGTTATTTGATCTCCCTCTTATTTTTCCAAATGAGAGTTGAGTCTTGAATGCATTCTCCACTGATGATGACCCTGATCGATTTAATCTTTTCTCATGCACTAAAAGTGACCCCGTTAGTTCATCTACTGATAACTGAGAAAGATCTTTGGCCTCTTGAATAGCTATTACTACAGCATCAAATTTAGTAGGCAGACTTCTAAGTATTTTTTCAACAATCTTTTCATCTTCAATAGTGTCTCCATAGGTCCTTAACTGATTTACTATTGACATTGCATAAGTGAAGAATGTGTCTATTGAGTTTGAGTCTTTCATTTGTAGATTTTCAAAATCCCTTCTAAGTATTTTCAATTTTTCCATTATTACCTTGCCTGTGCCTTGGTATGTTGTTTGCAAACTATCCCATGCTTGTTTTGATCTTGTGGTAGCTACAACGTTTGGAAAGATTGATTCTTCCATTGCTTGTTGAATGAAAAATAGTGCCTTAGCATATTTTTTCTTATTTTCCTTCAACAAATACTTATCAGCTTGCGAAAGAGC